>CCAG010015770.1:0-24869 GCA_001077435.1 Glossina morsitans morsitans
AAAATGACAAAATCTTATGAATTTTACAGTTTTCTCCTATAATTTTGTAATCGGCTCGAGTGTCGGTCTGTTGACCGAGGTGAAATCTGAAAGGGGACTCTATTGGCGAAATGTAAATTTTTATAATGCAAACTTTTCTAATCGAGCCAGTTTCTCGGCATTCGTCATTACTAGTTTTGATATCATTCAACGTTGACCATTTAGGCGAGATATGTATGTAAACATTTCATCTTGACTAATAAATTGCTGTAGAGATGGTCTTCCTTTTCGCTTTATGTTGCCAATAATTGCTAAAGTATTTTTTGTAATTTTTTAGGCAAATTAAAACTCTATCAGAATTCCCAGACTAGCGGATAAATAAATCTCTATGCACATGTAAAAAAGAAAACAAGAGAAAAACACCGCTTAACGATAGTTATGGTCCGTTGTTCACATAGAGAAGTTACAGTAAAAGGGAGATAGATAGATAGATAGATAGAGAGAGAGAAAGAGAGAGAGAGAAAGAGAGAGAGAGAGAGAGAGCGTATGGGACACGGTAGTGGTAGCGGGGGGGGGGGGAAGGTATGTGTGTGGAGAGGAAACCCCACTTTATTATTTAAACACAAATAACTGTACCGATACACATACACACCGATATGCATACATGTATGTATCTGAGAGTTTGAAAATGAAATTTATATATAGTTTATTTATGGCACACATGCAGAAAATGGTTTTCTGCATTTTGCATTTCGGGTTGAATTTTAGGAGGTGTAGAAAAAAAATTAATAAAAACAAAAAGCAAAAAACACAACGAGAACATTAACTATAAAACACGTAGACCCAAACAGCTTACACGAATCATAAACAATTTAATTTTTTTTGTTTTTTTTTTTTGAAAACGATTTTGTGTTTTTTTTTTTTTCTTATTAGGAAACAGGAAATGTACTCTGGCAGCAGTACTTGCGAAAAAAACACAGTACACAGTAAAATGACATTTTTTTTTTTTTTTTATATTTGTTTACACATTTTTGTATTTTATATTTTTGTGTTTTATTCTTTTGACTTTGTTTCAGCAACATTGTGTAAAGAGTAAACAATCTCAAGTATTATTTTTTATTTGTTTTTCATTTTTTCATTTTTTCATTTTTTTTTTAAATTTTACACTGCAGTCGTAACCAAAGTTATGCGCCCTGAATGTACTTTATCCATTCTAGAGAAACCTTGTTTTCCTGTCGTCTGTCTCCCTAATAATATGCTAAGTTAAACAGAATAATAAAAACTATATTTTTCTATTATTTTTGTCAACTACGACGCGAGAAACATTGTAGATACGTATAAAAATGTATGCATATATAAGAAATTATTGCCTACATATTGGCTAAAATAGTATAGAAATTTTAACATACATTTCGAATTGTTCGCCTTCAGACTTCATTTTGCGCAGCTTACCTGAAAATGTAAAGAAAAATTAAATAAATTGATTAAAATTAATTTCTTGTTATAAGGATTTGTTTTTTTTTTTTTTCATTTTTCTAAAAGATTTATAAAAACTTTATTACTTTTTATTGTTTATTCATTTTTCTTCTTAATATAATATGAGGAGAGATTTTTGTTTTTCTGTTTGTTTAATACATGATCTTAACGAGTACATGTTATTATTATACCTTACAGCAGAATGAGGAAACCAAACTTGCTTTATATGCTCTTGTATTGGATTTTTTCATCTGTTTCTCCCAAGTTGGTTGGCTATACAGAGAATATATTGAGTGAACTATATACGGTGCATGGTTGTGTTGTTGGGCAAACATTTTCAATTTCCTGTCATGCAAAGACGGAAATAACTAAACCTAAAGCATCTGCACTACAAACACTCGCACGACACATAAAAGGCGAATAATAGAAGGAAAAGTTCCCAAGCATTACATTTAGAAGAGATTTATGTAATTTTCTTTTCTCTGTTTTTAAATGATAGAAAACTTTAACAATTGAGCCAGAAGAATATAAAATGAAAAATGGTCAAGGATTCTTTTTTTTTTTTTTTTTTTTTCTTTGGGTTTACCATAATAGATATTTGGGAATGGGAGATTAGAAGATGACAGCAAGAATACACTTTCAAATTTATTGTATTACTTAAATGTGTAAGATAGGTTTAGGCGTTTTTCAAAATCAATTTTTTAATTCATTTTCTTTTCCTTTTTTTGTTTCTTTCTTTCTAAAATCATTAAATAAAAAAAAAATGTATACCTTTCGAGTAAAAGTACAAAGATTTAAGAACGCATAGATCTCGGAATGTTCATAATACACCACATGCGGTTGTGAAAATTTTTATCTCATACATAGCACAAGTTGCTAAACCAACATAATTAGCATTATGCCCGGCAGGAAGAAGTGGATTAGGAGAGTTAAGTAGTTCTACTCACTTTAAAGCTTTCGTATTCAAGTATATCAAAAGCTATATTGGTACAAATTAAATTATAAAGCTTGGCTTTCGCCATTGTAGGCTGATTAAAAAGAAAAATAAATTTAATTTAAATATTATAACGAGAGAATGAAGCAAGCTACTCAAAGGATAGAAAAAACTACGAACATATTAAAACTAAACATAATTTATTATCTAATTTTTCCAGAAGATAGCGCTTAATACTACTTGGGAAAAATAGGCGATGTTTGATTAAATTTTACGGCCCCTTCAAAGATATAAAATTCAACAAGGGAAATTTTAAAAAATACAGTTCCATTAATTAAAGACGTGGATCCCATTGAAGCGATCTACCTGCTTACGAATTCTATATTTGAGGAAATGTTTTGATTTCGCATTTTAAGACTGTCTCGAAAAATCGAACGGCAGGTTTTATTATCATAGCCATGGCATTTGTCTTATCATCTTAAAATAAGTGTTTTTTTGTTTATATAAAAATTGCTAGCGACTTATTTTTACACTTAATAAACAAATCTGAATGGACGCTCAGAAATCGGGCTATGTCTGTATGCTCCTGAAATGATCTACCATTTTTTTGTTACCACTATCATAAGTTCAAGTTCGCAAAATAGCTAAATTGATCCATTAATCAGCAAATAGCTGCTCGAAGTCCTTTTTTTCAAAAGTCTAGCCTTAACGCTTTAAGTTCGGCTTCAAATGACTTGTTTATAAAATCCGTATGTTTAGTTTAAAATTTAACCAAGTTAGATGAAGGTTCACCCATAATTAGCAAAAACCCATATGTTTTATTAAATGGTCTATCGCATAGCCAAGTAGGTAAGAAGCACGACTATCCAGTCGCCATATTGGGGTTTAATTCGCAATAAAGTACTTTAATTACGATTGGTCTATGGCCGTAGATATAGTATCTGCTCGGTGGGTAAAGGCATAACACATATCTATTGGCCATACAGCTTCTCGGCTGTGGTCATTCCCTGTCTCTCCCTCTCTCTCTCCTCACTTCGCTTTGCTGTTCACCGTGTTAAACATATGAGAAATACCTGAGCATATGTATCACGTATAAAAAAAATAGCCATCTATTTCTATAGGGCGCGATATGTAAGTATGGGTTTCAAATTACGTAATGAATTTGGTGGTGGTGTGAGTTTACAACAAAAAAAGCAAAATGTGTCTAGAAATACGATACGATAAACGTTTGCTATACGAAGCGAAAAGGATTTCCTCTATATCGGGCACTAGTTAGCGGCAAACATTACAAAAATTCAGCTTAGACTGAATATAATTTCCGTCTCATTTAATCTTCTTGTAGGTTTTAATTGCTGCTCTTCCTACGTGATCGAAGGAGTACAGTTTAATAACCAACGACTCATAGAAAATCATTCTTCATCTCTACAATGACTTTCTTTCCGCGTCTGAGGCAACGAAGAATTGATGGGAGAAAAGCTAAAGAGAGCAATACATATGCAGTAAATTAAACTTATTACCCTAAGTGATTGACTGATATTCCAGCATTTACTTTCTTGTTCACTTTAATTATTAGTTTAGTTCTTTTTGTTTTATTATTTTAAATTATTATGTTTTTTAAAAATATCTCACCTAAGCCATTTTAATTCTTTCCTTTTTTTTCGCATTTTTATTTTCATGTTGCTTGCTCGCCCTTTCGCAAATACTGAAAACAATTTATTCTGCGGTTTTTGTCCTGCTTCTGCATTTCATGTGTTTTCGATTTGTTTAACTTATCTTGGTTTGCGTTTTCAGGGATTTATTCCTAAAATTCCCTAAAGTCACAGACTCAACGGTGACAACATTCAACAACCAACAAAACTTCCTTTTTTGCGGTTTTGCAAGCCAGCCGGAAATTTGAAGCTTTTATTTACTGACAAACAAACAGGGGGAAAAAAAAGAAGCAAAAATGAGAGAAAGTACTCGTAAAAGGAAAAAATGTAAAGCGTAAAAAGTGAATTATGTTGACTGTAGTTAAATGTTTCTTCTTCATCTTCATTTTTTTTTGTTTTTTTTTTTTTTTTTGTTTCTGATCAACATGAAAATGAGAAAAAAAAAAAACATCTTTTTTCATTAACCGAGAATTTTTTTATAGCTTAAGAGGAAACTTTGTTTTAGTTTTTCTTTATTTTGTCATGTCATTGTTGGTAATCTAGAGTTTGACATAAATTTCTTTTGCTAGGTCTAAGACTTTTAAGATTTCCTTCTATTTGGTTTTAAAGTATTGCCTTCTCTTTGAAGTCAATGTAAAAGCTAAAGTAGGTAAATAAATGTCAATGAAAATTGAAAATTTTCTTTATTAAAAAAAAAATAAAAAAATAAAAAACAAAAAGAAAATAAATAAATGAAGTATAATTTTCGTTGTTTTCAACAAAGCATAGAAATAAGGCATACTTTTAGGCAATTTTCAAAAGGAAAGAAAAAATCTGAGATATTCTTTTCGTATAAATTTTGTTTTTTCTTTTTATTTATTTATTTATTTATTTATTTATTTTATTTTTCAGTTCTAGGCAACCTTTTACTCAGTGAACTGTTTTAATATTTTCATTTTCTTTCAACATACAAGTTCAGTTGTTTAGTTTTTCATGAGATCGATTTTTAGTCACGTTTTTCCAGTTTTCTGTGGTATCACGTACTTTTACTCAATTTAACAAAAATACCTAAAAATGTGTATGTCATACATATTGTTTATGTCATTTTATTGCTACACTATACTGCGGAGAATAACGATGACAGTCGTTGTAATGGTAAACGAAACGAAATGCATAAGCGACGGCAAGCAGTATTCAAGTAAATACAAACGTATCTGAAAAATATCGAGATTTTTCCAAACATTGTTGTCTTCATGTAATAGATATGCGGCAATAAACGGATTTAGAAGCGAAGACAACGAAAGTGAAAGAACCAGACAGGGAGATGGAAAAGCAAATGTATTTTATGGATGGAAAGTGTTTAATGTTTAAAATTTTGTTTTTATGTTCAGTTCAACATTTAAGACGAAGAAATCATTTACATAATCTCTCTTGAATACGATCCAAACATTTTCGATGATTTACGTACGTAAATTTTCTTAATATAAGGAGCAATTAGTTATAGAGCAAAATCGTATAAAAAATTAAGTTATGTTGTTCTGGCTAAGGACCCTCAAAAATCTACAAACTAAATAAAAGAGCAAAACAATAGAGTTGAGCAACCATACCTATCGTATGTTCTTTACTGACTTATCCTTTTTGTTTTTTGTTTTTTTTTTTTTCTAAAAGACCACGTGCTTCCGAAAGATAGGAGAAATACGCGAAGAGAGACGGTTAGGATATGTTGTGTCTATTGCTATATAATCTTATCCATCTTGCCCTGGCACTATTAAGAAATAGTTGAACTTCAACATGAAGACGGTGACAGTTTGTTGCTTAAACCTGTGTTTCGATTTCAATGAGGAGATTGTAATAGAGATTTGCTGGGCGATAATCAAATCTCTTAAACACATAACTTTCAGAGTAAGCATATTCGAAAGCAAAAGTATATCGGCTAATCCACATGTCTCTTCCTCCTTTCCCACTTCTTTCTGCCCAACATCATGTCACATGTATATAAGACATAGTCTGAGTAATTGATCATATTAAATGAAAAAAAAAAAAATTCTGCGATTAAGATAATTACATAATGACTTCTTGGATACGTCATGATAAACGCCTAAAGCTAATGTTGGGTTAAGAGATTAATAGGTGAGTTTCAGGGAGGAAATAAGACACGTCTATCCGACAAAGTCACATGAGTCCGGAGAGCCGGATCTGTCATTTTACTTTCGAATGTTTTACTACATATATGTATATATATTTGGATAAATTCTTTACCAAGATTTGTTCAAATTGATGTAGACCTTGTTTTTATTGTTAATAAGAATTCGCCTTTCTTCAAATGATTGTAATGTAGTTACTTCCTTCGTAACGTCCGTCTTAATTGAATTTGAAAATGTTTGCTTTTTACAAGCTATTTAATTAGGAGAAAAAGTTTCAGCGAAGAAGCTTTTGATGGATTTCATCGAATCGTTTTCGAAATCAACATAATATGAACTAATGCTAATAATATTACTAATGAAAATTAAAATTTCGATAATTAAATAGAAATATCACTAGAATGCAAAAATTGTTTAACTCAACTACAAGGAATCCAAGATTGGATTCCTTTGCCACTTTGGAATAACTGTTGCAGGGAAGTGTAGACTCATCATAACTTTAAAAGAATATTTGAAATAATTTTCCAAACTTATTGCCTACTTTTAAGTGTTTGATACCTTGAAAATTTGTTCGCGCATTTTTAGGGAGATATTTATGCTTGTATTTGTTTCTTATTAAGACAGAATTTTTGCTTTCTTGTTCTCAAACAATTGCATTTCATACAAAGGAACTTTTCTTTACAAAATGTTAGTTACGAGTAAAGAAAATCCATATGTGAAAGCGTCTATCAAAATACGCCAAGAAGAGGAAAAAAGAGATAAAATGCTATTAAGGCAACGAGGAAAAACCTAAATAAATATTAAGTGTGTAGCAGTTTATTTAATAATTTTAATGCATACAGGTAGCGAACAAATAAAGCACTGCACTTATGTGACTTTGTTCTTCCTTTAGAAATCCTAACAAAATTGGGGTAAATAATTTCAAAACATCAAAGTAAGAAAATTTTATTTGATCAACGATAAATAGAGAAATTACTACCAGAGGGTAGAAAATTTTATTTATTTGATTTACGCTACACACACAATTGGAATTTTTTAAACCAAAAAAACTATACTTACAGACTACAATGTAAGAAGGAATACATTCTTTTTATTTATTTTTCTCTCTCTTTCTCTTTCTGAGGTTTTCACGGTTATTTGTTACAATGGAACGCTACGTGGCAAAAAATATGAAGATAGATTCGTTTTTGGCCTTCCTTTAGAAATTGTGCTATTTATTTAGATACCATTAACGATGGGTATTGAGTATTTTATCTTCCTTTTTTTATGTGGAGAACGAAAGCGAGAGGTTCATCTAAGCGTGAATGGGTCGGTCTGTTGATCAGTCAGTCGAATTGTAACTAAGATTTTCTTAAATTGATGTCTATTTAATTAATGTTGATTTCATTTGATTTATTAGTTCTTATTATCACATACAAACTAGACAATTACAAAAACAAATATACTGAACTACGAGAACATTTTAGTTGTAATTATTAAATGCTTCGTATAATTTATTGTAATAAGCGTCAAAAAAAAAAAAAAAAAATTAAGAAAAAATTTTGTTCTATTAGTGATGCTTAATGAAATTGAGCGAAAACGAACACTAGTGCATGATGGTAGATATTACAAGTATAAATTTGCAGAATCGTAATCGGCATTTTAACCACGTACGAAGAGATATGTTAAGAAAATCTTGTGCATCTGATATGAAGAAGTCTTAAGGGATTCGTGTAAGTGATGAAGATTTCAAATAATTTTAAAAGCCAGAACAATTACCAAAACCCTCTTTGAATGAAATGATATCAAGCGAACTATTCGTGGCATAAGGATGTGCTAAACTAATTTAGAGCAATGAGAATAAATATCAAGGGAATCTTAGAAACATCAAAAAACATGAAAGAAAAAAAACCTATTGGCAAAGAAAGTGGCTCCCGGGTCAATCGTTCACAAGCATCACGAAGTATTTCTTAAGCGCTAAAAAAAAAAAAAAAAAAAATCATAAAAAATAAGCCACATTCGTTTAGCAAGGACGAAATTTGTAGTAAATAAAATTTTCAACTTTAAGAGTTTATTAGTCATATGACATGTTACAGTTGTACTTTTTTTATTATTTTTTTTTTTTCTTGTGCACAGTTAGCCATAGAAATTATTCAAACAATTTTTGTAAAAATCAATTTTGTTGAAAATAGAACGGACGGCAGGCAGCTTATACTAATATGAAGTGTGTTATGAGTTCTTAGATTGAATTAAGGCATCGCAGATGGCTTAACCTCATTAACAGTGTACTTGTCCCTACAGATAACAGCAAATTGGTTCACGGAACATTTTCACCAGGAAAGTCTGATATCACAAGTGAATTGCACGGTTGCCCACAATCAAAGTTCAATAATGATAAAGACAGATCGCCGTTGAATCAAATTCGTATCAGAATGCCTAGGAATGGTGATGATTGGGAGACGAACAAACGATATGCATAATGCATTCGACTTAAAACAGTAAAGTGGAAAATTTGGATTTTTGACTATTCTTTTCAAAGAGAAATCAAGGCAAACTCTTGCGATAAGAAAATCCATTTTATGCAAGAAATTCTAAGAAAAAGCTTTTTAGCACGTAATGATGCGGGAACGACTTTGTTTTTTCTTTTCAAAAATGATGGAACGGTTTTTGTAAGTATTAAAAATATACATATATACATACATTTCTAATATTTTTTTATGGATACAAATATACATTATTTGTTTACCGTAGGGCAGTCCAAGAAGATGCAAAGATGTTGCATACCTTATCGCGTCCGGGTTGCGAGGAAATTTTAAAATTCCGATCAGGTAGGTATTTGTAATAAGGGTGAAAGTCGAAATCAGATCCTTCCTATTTTACATACACATATGTTATGATCAAGTTTTTTGCCGTTCGGTTACTTCAAGAGAATAGCAAAAAAAAAAAAAAAAGAGAAGATTTCGTATTCAAAAAGTTCGTAAATCATTCTCAACTTTTTCGAAATTTGCCGTTTCCGTTCGAGACGGAGGCTTTCAACGTAAACGTCTCAATAATTGGCAAAATAATGCTTAGAAAGTGTGTGCGTGTGATAGCGGTGCAAACAGATCGACGTGAAAACATGTGGCAACATGTCGCAGCCAAACATTTCTCAAGTGCTGATGCAGTGTCTACCTTTGTATTCTGATCGTTTTCCGATCAATACAAAGTTAGTTCATTCATGATCATTGATTGCTCTCATCGCGTTCAGTGTTAACCGTGTTTCACACGGTTTTAGCACTTTTCTGATCCCTTTGTTTTTTGATGATGATTGATCTAAATCAAGTTATGATCTTTTATATACTTTGGATTGGTCGGTCGGAACTGGCCATAAACGTCATTGGTCGTCTCTTACGGAAAACCTTTTCCGTACATCTGGTACGTGGCAATGGTAAGCCCCGTAAATTTCGATACAAATCAAATATAATTCATTTTGTTGTCTGTATTTACTTTTGTAAAATTGTTTATGTCTTTACATTTTTTAAAAGAACTTTTTCGTTCTTTTCTTGTCTCGCAAAATATAGAAAAGTTTCATTGTCTACGTTTAAGGCTAGAATAAATATTAGCAAAGTAAAGTCTAAGTTAAGGATATCAAGAGAAATGCAAACATTTTTATAAATTACATAGAGAAGAAGGAAAAATTACGTTCATGTATATTAAAGTAAAGGAGGAGAGGAAAATTTTACAATACTTTCAAAATGAACGCCAAATAGTATTGAATAGTTTAGTTCCTTGCAGAATGTATAATTTAAAGTGAAGAGGAAATGTGTCGGAAGTACTAAAAATAGTTAAAATTTTCTAATGAACACAATTCATTTTCCAAGTGCATCGTACCTTTTTGTGAATACGGTTTGCTTAAGGAATAGCACCAACTTTGGTAAACAATTTTTTTTTTTTATTTTAAAAATTCATTTTAAAATGATGAGAAGACGTGACATAAGCATAAGTGAATCGCAGAGCAAGAGTGAAAGTATGATGAAATATGTTATCCATTTAGAGAAGCATTTTATGAAAATCTTAATCATCCCAATATGGTGGTTAAATGGGTCTGGTTGTTATATAATTAAATTCTATATACAATGTTCAGCGTGCGATTTTTTTAACTCAGCATGTGAAACACAAATTAACTTTGAATTAATTATAATCAAATCTTCCCTGCAAAATAAAGGGAGTAAATTTTGTAATTTTATGATTTTTCGTAATTTTTTTTTTTTTTTTTCTTTTTATTTTGGCTTTGCACTGCTTGTGGTATATCAAGTTGTTGCGGTTGTATATATTAAATATTACATATTACTGTAGAAGGCACGTTTCGCACATTGCGAGCCGATTATAGTCGCGATAATCGTTTATCTAAGTGAATTGTAGGCAAAACAGTGAAGAAATTTGAAAAGTGGATCTGTAACACATTTATCGCGGCCCACGGATCATCGAATCGCGCACGTTCTACCAAAAATATTGATAGTGTTAGTGAAAGTGTCGACGAAGATACAAATTTATCTATTGTACGGCGCGTAAAACATTTCAGTCCGTCTTACGACACACTATGGCACATTTTTCATTTGGATTTGTATTTCCATCCTCACAAAATTCAATTAACACAAGAAGCGAAGCCGGCTGACCATGGAATGTGCGATTGAGTGCTCGACAGCGATTGGATGACGATTTTTCGCATCGAATTTTCTTCAGTGATGAGACTCATTTGCCGCTTGGTGGATATGTCAACAAACAAAATTGTCGCATCTGGGGAAGTGCAAATCGATAAGCAACTTTCGAAACGTGATTACATGACCAAAAATTTACTATAAGATGTTGCTTTCGATACGGAGGTGCGAAAGGTTCATAATTCTTTGAAAATGACGGAGTTGTGGCACAAATTGTCAGCTCTCAGCCACATGACTATCAATATTGAAGACACTTGCCACCACAAGGCACATAAAACTCCCCTTTTTGGCATTATTGGGCGAGCAATTTCCATGAAGTGTAATTTCATGTTTTAATGACGTCAATTGACCACCAAAATTTTGCGATTTCTCAACACTACACGTTTTTTCATGGACTTACGCAAAGTATCGAAATACAGTCGAGCTATTGCCCGCTATGTGCGGACAAGAGATAAAATATTCCGTGCAAGATGAAGTAAGAGATTGATTTAGTTTCGGAACGCGACACATATACAACTTTTCAGCTCCAATATTTCTCAGCAAATGGGATAAAAACAAAAAAACCGCAACAACAACAATGTGGAAAATTTTAATTAGATGGAAACGCACTTTTTTATACACCAACAACTTCTAATTTGTACCATGTTATGGAAACTGATCTACGAGAGCTATTCGACATATAAATTTAAGTTTGGTCTGCGTAGGTGTGTTTTTTTCCCGACCCTCTCCCATATAAGGATTGTCATGAAAAGCAGACGCTTGCATAGTATAGCACAGTATAATTTCTAGCAAAGACCTGCATCTAAGAGCCGGTCTTGCTCGACTCTAAAGCGCTCCCTTGTTTCAATATATTCTCGAAGGCGACTTGTTCTATTGTCCTTTCATTTTAAGTTTCAAAGAAATGTCTCGTCTAATCTAGTCCCGTTTACTTTACGTAGTCGCCTGCATTTCTTCCTCTCTTGTTTTTCCATGGATTTGTTTCGATCTGAATCTGGAATTTTGAGAAAATTCAAAAAAAGGAAAAATCATTATTGAGAGAAGAGTTATGCATTTATTAATTTAACTAATGGCCTGATATTCATCATGCTTTCAATTTTCTGAAGTATATTTAATCCCCTTTTCCATTCGTATTCGTATATTTGCATTGACAGGTTTATGGTTTTTTCTCAGGCTTATTTTACTATTCACATATAAATCTGTTTCATTTGATATGTGGGCACAAGACTAATGTTTTACTTTTCATTAGATAGCTATTAATTTAATGAAACATTAAAGCAACAACATTCTGTTTGTATGAATATTAATGATGAGTAATTTTAATGAAATTGAAAATAAAAACAAGCAGAAAGACTGTTAATCTTTGCATTTCGATTCCTATTATGGGTATTTAAAACCAAAAAAAAAAAAAAAAACAAAAAACAAAATATACAGAAATAATAATTATTTTAATTAAAAACTAGCGGAAATTTGATATATGTGACATTTTTTAATGGCTGTCTGCGCATAAGTTTGGCCCGAAATATTGCACACCTTAGTTGGGCTCAATTACTATTGTTGATTACAATTGTCTCCGTAGCAAGTCCACTTGACTCTCGTGTCAAAAATTGATTGCAGATGATCGCAAATATTTTACCGCATCGACTATGCGCAAAGAATACAAATAAGTCTTTGCAGGAGTTTCTAAGTAATGGCTTTTAGGATCCGGGTCTGACGGACCTGTTACTTTTCCATGAAAGCACTATCTGCAAGCGGTACGTAAAAGTGCAAGTTATTCCGATAGAAGTTTTAATTAATCGACTTTTTTGAGGCGTTCAAATCAGCCGAGTTCTCTCGACAAGAATGATTTACAAGAATGATGATGATGAAGAGCAATAGATCCAATGTAATTTAGCTCTGCTTAGAAGGTGTAGCTAAGTGTAATCTATTAACAGATACTCCAACTAAGTGAAATCAGTGACATCAACACTAATGGTTGAAGTTGAAGCTAAAGCAGTTCTCTGCTTTTTCCCGCTACAAAGTCAATTCCTTCAGTCAGCTGCTTTGGTTATAGCGCCGTTTCTATGCTATACATTCCCCTCATTTCATTTTGTAACCTGCTCTTAAGTCTTTCTGTGACTTAAAATACTTCTTGAGAGTTGTGATGAGAGATTGTACGGGTCTTGGATAAATATGAAAATGTTCGATTTTTATTTTTATCCCTAATGTATTTTTATTTTTCAAGCGTTTTTAAAGCGAATTCCTTTTAAATTTTTATTCATTACCCAAACACACTTAAATTGCTTTATCCGACGCCTTACAATAGAAACTCATGTTCCATGTTATGGTGTAATTAATATTAAACCGTTTTGTTTATTATTAATTATTGCTTTATAATCCTGTTACACAAAACATAATACAGTATATGGTCGAACAGCTTTGTTGGTTTTGGTTTAATGCAATTAAAATTTTGTGTATTCAGTTTTTTTGTTTTTTGCTTGCCCGTTTTACTCTGTTTTTTTTTTTTTTTTTTTTTTGACGAGTTTTTTTTGGATAAACTTGTAGCATGGGAAATTTTTAGTGCAATCTGCACGAAAAACAAGTTAATCCGATGTGTAATTAATTATTTTTACAGCATAATTTTTTTCATTTGTTTTCTTTCTCTTTCTCTTTCGGTTATATAAGCTTTTTGTTTTAATTAAAAATTTTTTTTTTAAATGCATATTAAAAATTAGATCGCCTTTCACAGGGAAGGGAGATATTAAATAGAGGAAACGTTATTTAATATCATTACTTAGTAATCCACACAACCCGACTAATGGCTTTGGCTATTACTGTGTAATTATGATCTATTTAGCGTGCAGCCAAGCTAAACTTATATTTTAAAAGTTTTATCATTTTTAAATAGTTTTAAGGATATTTAGCAGCTTAAAAATAGGCAATGTTTTCATTATACGCAACTTAGACCTCATAGTATTCTTTCAAATTTGAAAAAATCAATTTATAAAGCTAATGGTGATCATATTTTTCCCTTCATTATATTAGGTATGTAAAGTAAATTCTTCCTAAGCCAAAAAACAAACAAAAACAAGTAAGAAAGTTAAATTCGGTAGGGGCCGAAACTCGCATACCCATCACTATACTTTTCACATTCTCAAGCTTCCCCTGGAAACTTTTTATGGAAAAATCACTCTCCGAATCGATCAAATCTTTTCTGTCCATACGTTTGATTTATTTTCTTGTGTTCAACCTACAGGCCGCAATTTTTGAGATACTTTGAAGAAATTTGTACGTAGACGTATTGCGGCCCAACTGCTATCGCTATTAAAAAGTGTTCGTAGCGGGACAATTTTACGACTACGCCTTTTCTTAAAAAGCCGTTATATTTGGGATGCTGCAGGATATCTTATGGCGGGCCGTGGTCCATTGTAATGTTTTTACTTGTTTTTGAAGATAAATTTTTTAAATAAAAAAAATTTAATTTTTCTTACTTAACCTTGCGAATTAACCTTGCGATGGGCGCATTAAGTCTACCACTAAGCATGAGAATTTTTCATTAACAATTTATGAAATTCGATAAGGGAAATAATATTGAAATTTCCTGAAAATATTAATTAATGTTTATAAATTACCTCATTCCAAGGCATATGTACGATTTACAATATTTTTTTTAACAAAATATATTCAGACAATGAGGTAATGGTTTAGAGTACCAAGTCCTTATTAAATTCCTTATTACATTTTTAAATATGATATTATCAGGCAAGTGTGACTTCTATTATTTTCCCGATATTTAAAATCATCTTTCATTTAATTTCCTAAAGAAAAAAAAGGAAAAAAATTTTCTAAAGAGAAAAATTGAAGGAATGTTTCCCTCATTTAATTCTTCGTGAACACCAATGTTTAGCATAATTTCACTCTGGCAGACTCCTTAAAGTATGCTATATTATGCAAAAGCAAAAAATAACTTAAAACGATGTGAGAAATTATATAATGCGTGTTGAGCATGAAAACATACATAAATATATGTATTTTTCCGTATATGTACGTGTTTTATTTACCCGGCAATACCATCATAGCAATGATGAACATGATGCTGAACTGAAGAGTAGAAAAAACATGTCAATGACTTTACAAAAAGCGGAAACGCATAAACACAAGTGTTGACATGTTTTTTGTCGCTCCGTTGCTGCTATTGTTAAAACGCTTGTTATCATACTTTTTCCTATACTAGCATAGTAATTCAGTCTTTCTCTATTTCTCTTTCTTTCTCTTTCTCTCTCTCTCGGGCTTTCTGTACCTTTCTTTATTTATTTATTTTTTTTTTTTTCTTTATATTTGTTGGCAGTTGTTGTCGTTGTTGTCTGTTTTCTAGTGTATTTTTTTTTTCTGCAAGTATTTGCGATCGTTGAAGTGTAAATGTTTATATACAAACAGTTGCTTAGGTGACTTTTATCATAACAAACTCGGTATGTATGATGTTTAATAAAAAGCGATGTTACCATAAAAGGAAGTATAACAACGACTTGACAATAAGATATGAGAAAGTGTAAACGAAATTTTGAATCTGTCACACCTGATGAAATCAATACTTTAGAGTGCTTTTGTAAGAGTTAAAGGTGAAACAGGTTTTATTTCATTTTTCTTTTTTCAAAGTTACGAAAATTTGCCATAAAATTTCTGATAACCTTACAAGTAAGTATACGTATTATAATTACCATCTAAAAGTAGGCAACTGTTTTTATATTTACAGTTTCCTAATATATATATTTTATATAGAATTTTTTGAGGCCACAGATCCTTTCTTATTTTATAATATATGCATTCACCTAAAAGTACCTTAAGAAGTTTATGATGCATCCAGCTCCTTCCGTTAGTTAAAATCAAAATAGTTTGCCGTTTTTTATTCGTATATGAATAAATTTTCATATCGTTTAGCCTCTTATGCGTTTTTGTTTTCTACGTCTTGTCTTATTACAAATGCCGTCTAGTAGCGGCTTAGCAGAAATGAAAACATTAGTTATTTTTTTCAACACAACCTCTTCTTTATAATCATCGTAATCATAAAGTTTATATACAAATCACAATCATACTTGTAAACAATTGTTTTTAGCAACTTTTGTACGTGCAGAAGATAAAAAAAAAAATAAAAAAAATGAATAAATATATATACATATATATATATATATATATATATATATTTAAATCATTTAGGTTCACGTTTGATATGAGAGGAAGAAAACTTTTCTCAGTGGTATACGTACTTTTATTATTTGTATACTTTTTATACCATACTTTAAGACTTAACTTTTTTTGGCATTTAAAGAATACCATAGGGGTGTTAACATTTAAAAAAAAATTTTGTTATCAGCAAAAATTTTATGATAGTAAATTGTGAATATATTTTTATTTTTTTTTTTTTTACTTCGGAAAGATAAGAAAGTAATAAAAAGAAAAAGAGAAGAGAGAAAGTGATAAAGAAAGGAAAGTGCTAAATAAATAAAGTATAACTTTAGGTCGTTTAAACGAATGACTTAAAAATTCTCAAGACCGAAACACATAAACACAATAAAGATAAAATAAATTCAAATAAAGCAAAGTAATATTAAGCCAGAAAATTGTTTCCCAGCATAGGCGAAGCGTGAAAATAAAGAAAAAATTTTTTTTTTTAACCAATTACTCAGGTTATCTGTCTTATATGTACAACATGGTGGCGGTTAGAAAGAAGTGGGAAGAAGGAAGCAAGGAGGTGATGGGTATCTTGGGAGCATAGAAGATGTATACCCGATTGGTACGTAATATTATGCCTTTTTCGAGCGAGCCGTCAATACAGTTACGACCGTACATCGAAATGTAATTGAAGCACGGTCTAAGACACTGCGAATTGAATCCGCATATACCGCAGTAGATAGAAATCGCTTAGCATTCTCGGAAAGCAAAGAAATCGCAACAGACTACTTGAAAATTTCACATATTTTTTTTTATGCTTTACAATAAAGTACACAAATTTTCAATTGTTGTAGGGAACCGAAGTGATCGTACTAACAGAAATATAGATGAGACAGTCTAGCAGTCACAAATAGGATCACAGTTGACTTGTTAACTGCAATCAGTAAATGACAAAGTAGTGATTTTAGATGATATTGGTATCCCTTAATATCCTATTTTTTCTCGTGTATGTGTTTCGAAAAAGTTACTTGACCCTGTTTTCATATAATAGAAAATTTTTATGTACATTTTTGAACATTTGAATACGATGCCTTTAATTTATATCAAGCATTTTATCTTTTTTTTTAATAGTTAAAGTGAAATTATTTTTGAATATTTTTCTGGGGTTTCCTTAAATCTCCTACAAATTTTATTGATTGTCAGGACCTACAGTTTCCATTAAACTTAAATTTATGCTTACGATGTTTGTTGACTACTGTTGTTGCTATTGGGGCAGAATACTTTTGTTTTTGTTTTTTTTTTAACCTCTTTTTATATTAAAGTTTATTGACTTTGATTTTATTTTCTTATGCGCTAAGGTTATGCTGATACAAGCAAAACTTTGGTGTTTCTTCTACAACAACACCTACGCAATGCTGTTACTATAATACTATAGTACTAACTTATAACTACATATAGGCGAAAGGCAATCGCAACGAGGAGACAGGAACAAGTTTTATCTCTTTTCGAAACGCGTGACAAAGCGTAATATACGTAAAATCGAAATATAAGAAAAAACAAAAAACTTTTTGTTGTACGAAATAGTAGACGAAACGTCTTGTTAAAATCCAATGAAAAACTACCACTTTAAACTTGGCCTCTAAGTTTTGGACAGTTGCGAAAACTATGTGCTGTGTATAGCAGAGAGGCAAACTCTAAACTCAAGAAAAAATTGTAGTTTAAGAAGCACTTAAATTGTCTTCTTTTATACTTAACAGACATTTCAATTAATCTTCAAGTAGTTTTTTCTTGAAAAAAGTAAAAAAAAAAACAAAAAAATAGGACGAGAAAGGATTTTTGCTCAAGAAAAACTTTAACTTGTACCCTAGAGTATGGTGTGCTTAGTTAGGTTATTAAACTTTGCCCTTTAAAAATATAATTAATTTCCTTCGGGTTATTATATTTTATGAACTATGATCTCTATTTTTTTTATTTTAGTTGGATTTTTTTTTTTTTTTTTTTACTTTTCAATACATTGCAAGACAATCAAAATGTGTTTATGAGCAAAGTGTAAAAGAAAAGTTTTTATATTTAAGTCAATTGCAGTTGCACTTGTAGCAAATTGACAGCTAATTAATTTTGTGGATGAAGTTTTAAAAAAAAAAAAAAAAAAAAAAAATGGAAAAAGTATTATCTATATTAGTTAATAGATATGAATCGAATTCTTATTTATTTCAAATTTCTTAAAAACCGGAAGAGAAATTTGAGAAGATTGACCTGCAAATGTATATATTTCTGAATTCATTCAGCCTTGAATGGAGAACAAATGCATGCGATATTGCAAATCGGCGTTTGTTCGAAAACTCCGCTTAACACGAAATGAATGATTTTTCTCTTTTTTTTCCATCATCTGCTTGCCCGATGAGTGGGCAATTAATGTTAACATTCGATACAACGGTTGCCTTCAGCCCTCAATTATACGTTTACATGAAATTTGTTTATTTAACTTCAATGAATTTTTATATTTAAAGATATTTAAAAAAACAAAAAAAAAAAAAAACGGTCATGTTGTTTAAAAAATGTTTCCTTCGCGGTCTTTTTATGTTCAAAATTAAATATCTCTTTCGAGTTCTTTTTTATATTTCACAATCATTCATTTAATAAATAATTCCCAAAGCATAAGGCTTCTGTTTTCAACCACAGTCTGTTAAAATCATTATCTATAAAAGTGTTAAGCCTTCTTTTCCAGGCTACTTATCGTTTTGATTCAATCATTTTCATAAAATTTGATTCTTCTTCTGTTCTTTTACACGTCATTGATATATATATCAGTGTCGGTAACAACTAAAACTTTATATATATGCAGAGGAAGAGAGATAGATAGATACCTATACGCAAGCACACGGAAGCACAACCATTTCATATGGATGATATAAGAAATTTAAGAGAACATACAACTGATATATTATTTATAAGCAACAGCAGCAGCCGTAACAGCCGAGTTTGTGCATGATAAATGCTTAGACGTTGAATACATGGAGGATTTACTAATACCACTCTATATCTCGACTGTTCTCGGCCGGGTGGATAACTGTATATAAATATATTATTTCTTTAACACAAAATGAATGAAAATGAGTGTGTTTGCGCGCGCGTGTGTGTGTGTGTGTGTGTGTATTATTCTCTTTTTTTTATTTTCGTTTTTTTTTTTTTCAATTTTTTTTTTTCTTTTTGTGACTTTGTGGTTGATTTGATTGCTTTATGCACCCTATGAGTAGCCACATGAATTTCAAATCAGCATCACGTTTTTTCGTGCACATACGATGATCTCCCCATGTATACCAACTCTTTACGATTTTCACACATACTTTTCATGCATGTAGCTTTTATTTTACTAGTGAGGGAGTGTGATTTTACGTGTATGCATGTATGTGTGTGTGTGTGTGTGTGTGTTGAAATAATAATCATTCGTTGACTACAGGTTCATGAAAAGTTTAAGCAGTAAAACGTGTTGCATACTTTAGTGGCTTCGAAAATAATGTAAATAAATAAAAATAAAGAGAAATATTTACGATATTTTTCATTTGGTTTAAAATTGACCAAAGAACGGGTAGCAAATATTCAATAAAATAAATAAACCTGAAGTTAAACTAAAAGTTTCAAATTTATTTATTTATAAATAAATAAGCAAATAAATGAATATAAAGAAATAATAAAAAAAAAAACCAATTTCTTATCGCATTCATCTCTTTTCTTATTAATTTTTCATAATTTATATATATATTTTTTGATTTATTTAAAATGTACTGCCTTAAATTATACTTTGAATTTCTGTTTGTAACTCAACCCTTAACGATATGCTAAAGTTTTAAATATTACTCGTATATTCTTATTTTTTCGAAAAAAAATTCCCTAGACATTCAGTCACGTGCTATTTTAAAGCTGATTAACAACGAAGCTTGCACAAATTCATCTCACTTAGACTTCATTACTTTATTACCTACCCTTGAAATATATATATATATATATATCTATATGTATTCTCAGATTGAGTTGAAAATAAATTCTTTTAAAGTGAATTATTTATTCACCTTAACCTCATTTTGAATAATTGCTGCGTTAGTTAACTGTCAAACCAACAGTGAATAAATTTTATTTGAATTTATGAGAACCGAATTGCTTCGGTAAAGAAGGTAAAAGGGAAAAAACATTTTCTAATTTCGAAATTGATTTATTACATAAAGGATACGTGACTCTATTTAAAGAAATGTGGGGAAAGTTTTAATTTTATTCTAAATTTACTAATAGTTTTTATATATTTAATGGATTGGAAATTATATAGGCTGGCAAAATTTTCAATGGCTTCTAATGTTAACAGATAAGTTTTTAAAAAAAATGTCAGTTAGTATAGGACTCTAAACTAATCTATGCTTTAGAAGACGAAGAAGAAGAAGAAGAAATAATTCATTACCACAAATGCTTGTTAATGATAATCAAATCAATTATTAGAGAAAATCGTTAATATAGCCATGGACAACAACACAAATGATTCTCGGCGCACCAATTAAAGTTGTGTGCTTTCGTTAAGAAACAGCTTTAGACTCCATTTCAATTGAACTTAATTGCTTTGTAGAACTCTTTGGAAGACTTTCCCAAGCTGTATTGCACAGTACATACTGCGTCGTAAAATTGAGGAAATCTGTCACACTTACTTTTATGACATCTCTGCTGGAATTAACCTTTACCAAAAAACGGCTTACATAAACCTGTATACAAGCAGGAACTTTGTGTTTGGGTATCACGAGAGTTTAAAGTGAAAATGTAATGGAACAAATTTTCAGCTGCGAATCACTGGTGAAACGAAATTGAATTTAATCACTTGCGAAGGACTTGAAGAAAGGAAGAAGAAAAGAGCCGCATCGCATTTGAAAATGATTTAATTGAAGCCACGTAACGTAATACTTTGCCTGACCTAAACGAATAGCCTCACTACCTACTGTCAATCAAAGTACGCAGTTAACCAGGGATTGGTTAGGATATTTTTATGGATAATTCGCGCACTGCTCCGTTCTAACATTTGCTTCGCACTCAGCAAAACTTTCTTAATGGTGTGTAGCCTGCTTTAAAAGAAGCCTGGAAAGATTACTTGGTTCATTTTTTTGACCAGGTATGCTACAGTGACGACAAGAGACTTAATTATAAAGACGATGATCAATCAAAAGGACGGTAAAGTTTAAAGTAAACAGTGTCTTGACAACAAAATATTAACAAGTGTACACAAGTTAAGATTTATCGAATTGAGATTCGAACCCACGATCGCCAATTTAGCAGTCCGGAGTTTTATATCTTGGGCTATGCGATAGTTTAATACGCACAAAAAACCCATTTAGAACACTTTTCGTCATGACCAAGGCATTGCATTAAATATTTAAATTTGATATAAGGCCTACTTTAAAATTCTAAAATTTAAATCAAATATTTATCTGATTTGTAAATGTAAACTTCATTAGCGCTTCCTGTACCGACATAACAATAACAACAACAACAACTAAAGTCACTGTTGTTTTCAGAGATTTACTTAACAATATTGACAGAGGTAACTGTGTTTATATTTGTCAGTAAGTTTTGAACACATATTAATATTATCTTACAGTGAATCTCTCATATGCACGTTGACATTAAAATTGTTCCATATACTATATGTGCATATATAAGTAAAAATATACCTACACACATATATATGCATATGCATATAGAAGGTGATATGGTATATGATTTAACAACTATCAATGAGACAACTGCAGACGTGAACTGGCTAAAGCCATGCAGATGTAGATGTTTGCATTATAGTCGACTCTTACAATCTTACAATAGTGTATATATTGCATATACAAGTATATCCTGAACGTTAGATCTAAAACACTTGCACACAGACACATATACATATTCATACTTCTTCACATATATATGTATATATTTTTATACTTATATATATATATATATACTTATAAATATATATATATATATATATATATATATATATACATCTGATTATTATCATTAACAATGACGGCAGCAACGAACAACTTACATATGTCTATACTGTCATAGTATGCAGTTTCAGTTCATTTGATGGTTGAACAAATATAAAACGCATGCATGTACATATTTACAGTGAAACCTCAACGTGCTATTAGTTTTTATATAAATATATATATATATATATATAGATATATATATATATGTACATAAATACTATATATACATATATATTACATATATATATATATATATATATATATGTGTGTGTATTGTGCATGGATAAGGTAAAAAGAGGGCTCCTGAACTAATGGGAAAGGAGTGAAAAAGAATGGAATCAACTAACAATTATATACGGATGTTAACATTGACAACATTAATAAGACACAAACAAATATACAACAGAGATAAACAAATGAAAATGTCATGCAGAGGTTTGTCAGAATAAAACGAATGCTAAAGCTTTTTATTATTGAAATTAAAATAAAGAGAATTTTTGCATTGTATTGAAAATTCAATTTCCCGTTAAAGACTAAAAATAGATTTTAAATTTAATTTGACCCGTAAGGCCTAAAGTTATGCTATAAAACCTTTTTCTCTATTTATTTATTGTTATTATTTTTTATTTTTTTTATTTAAAATTATATGTAACCTTTAAACCCTACAATTTATGCTTAAAGTGCTCTATTTTTCTTCTTCTTTTTTTCTCCTTTATTTATTTATAATTTTTTGCATCTGTTAAATTGTTTATGTTTAATTAAATTCAATGAATTCATTTTCATTTAGCAATTGTGTTATTTACGTACTTGAAATATTCTTTTAACTAGAACTCAATTTTAATTGCAGGAAATCTTAGAAATATTGGTAAATATTGGTTTTATAAATTCTACTTAGCGATCGTTTTAATATAAAGTCATTTCATTTCGATTATTTTACCACAAGAAGGATTTTTCATGTTTTCTTTACTAAGTTAAAAAAATAAAGTAAATACTAAGTAAAAAAATAATATATTTCGAGCTAAGTGAGCGAGTAGGCAAAGAACTTCGAATTTCAAAGTCGCTTGCCTTAGATGCTAGCGCTTTAAGACCTCTGACCTCTCTGTCTAAATTAATTATAATAATAGTAATAATTTATCGTTCGTGCTTAATTAGCTTGACAACTCCTTTTTTTCGCTAAGGCTACCTTTAATTATGTGCTATGACATGTGACTGATAACAATGATTTATATTATGAATATATCAATAGGTATGTGTTAACTGTTTTGTATAATGTTTAATGAAATCGAAGCAAAGAATCGAATGCAAATAAATGTCTATTGTATTTATAATATCATTACTATAGGTTCAATATTCGAAACAATCGAATTAACATTATCAATGGTCTTTTGCCATTTATCAGGTAACCTATGGACCTATTTGTACCTCGCGATAGAAACTTACAGAGCCCATTTTCGCACATCTTCAACTTCTGTGCACCACCGACATACGAAACATGACTGCATCAACGTGAATAGGTCCAAGCCTGGAGAATACAGTTCATTGTTTTTAAAACAAAAACCTGGAATCTCTCGATCTCGCAAATCACTTTCTAACTGCATTTTCATTCTATGCCTACTTCATCCTTTGCTTTGGTTGTTTTAATTGCACTTTTTTTTTCCAGATCAATCCAATTAAAAATACGTCATGATTGGCATTCATCTCTTTAAATTTTGATAAGCACTGAGCGAGAGCCTTTGAACTTTTCAACGGATAGTAAGTGAGTGTTGATGATAAAGGTCAGCTCAGTAGTGGCAACAATTCATCACGGATTGTGGATGGCTTGAGCAAAAACGCTGCTGCCCAACCACAGTTCCAAGGCTATTGACAAATGCGAAGCACTCCACAACATGACAATTATCATAATAGGAACTTCGATCTAACAATGGAAAGAGGAGAAAATAGGCTCAGGAAATCGATGGATTGAGAACGACATCTTATCAATAGTCAATAGCTTTGTTGGATTACAACCAAATAGAGCAATACAATTTGTGTATTGATGAATCCAAACATCCTTCATGCGAAAGGGGACATCTTCAAGGTTCAGTAGTACCGAATGGACTGATATCTCTCGTACAAATGGGAAAAATTTCCAATGAAATAAGGCTGCACTTTTCGACGCCACTTTTGTAATGTAATTTTTAAGGACACGGCAAGAGCCTGGCAAGATTGCCAAATAAGATGGGCGCCACGCAGAGAAACCACATGTCTTGGCACAAAAGCAAGACCTGTTTAGTTGTTTTGATCGTGGCTTCCTTTAGCCTTAGTCCATCTATATATGCTTGTCTTCTTATCAGGTTTGCCCTTTTCCCGTCTCTGACTATATCCAGAGTGCGTTTGGTTGTAACAAAAAAATTTCTAAAATTTATTACATTAATTGCATTTTTAGGATATACTTTAACTAATCGATTTTCATGCGCTTTAAGATACGCCTTACATTTGTGTTTCCCCTATCCCCCTAAGATAGGTTAAATTATGTAAAATAAAATAATTTTTCCTTTTTGTGCCAGTTTTCGCAACACTTTGTTTATTTATCCCGGTTTCCATTCAAACCATAATTTTCATTTAAGTATTTTACACTCAAAGTTAAAAGGTCATTTTTGTTTTATGTCTTTCTTCTTCTTTATGTTTGGTGTTTATTTCCCTTATGAAAAATAAAGGTATAGTTTTCATTTTTTACGGCAAAACTAGAAAGAGTCATTACATTTGGTATAACGCACCTGTGACTTTATGGGCGTAATATTTTCCGCTCTATTCTTCTGTATCCTGAGTAAAAATGAATAAAAAAAAAGAAATCATCATAATAATAATCATGATCGCCATTGTCTCGCTGGATT
>CCAG010015771.1:0-50661 GCA_001077435.1 Glossina morsitans morsitans
CAAAGGAAAAGTTGCTTTTGTCCCATTTTAAATAATAAGAATAGAAAACATGAGTTTTAAGAAATTTATACGAAGGTTATGCGTTTTGAGATGAAAAAATTAAATTTTTGATCAACATTTGGGTGAATATTAAGTTATGAAAATAACTTCGACCGAAACATATTAGTGTACGAAAATATTTATTTATTTATTTACCGTCTAAATATTTTATAAATAAATTTACAAAATATGGATTTAATGGTTGCCGGATAACTTAGATCATGTGCTCGCCTGTATTGAAAACTCTGCCACTCTTGAGATTTGAACCCGCGACCATGGACTTGTTATCGCGATCAGCTACTGATACGGATATCAAAATATATTTTCAAAATGGCGTCCTATAGTTTGAATATCAAAACAGGTAGGTGGACATCACACAGACGGACTGGCAGACGGCCCTAAATCAATTCAGAAAATAATTACAAATCGATGAGTACCGTAAAGGCGAACTCTAATTAAAATCGCCATGAGTGTTGCATACATCCTTGGACACTTGTTGTCGGTTGAATGACAAATGCCCGTGCAGAGACCAAATGGTTTTAGTTTCTTGATAGCCTGCCTTACCTAAAATTCGTCTGATCAATTGTGTGTTCAACGCGCTAATATGCATTATATTATTATAGCTTCGTTACAAAGCCGAGATGCTTCGAGATATATTCGTGTTTCGAGCGCTACTATTCGGAAATTAAATGTCAGTGCGCTTATGGTTCGTAGTAGATCCAAGTGTCATTGACGGTTAGCAAATCTACTAAGTCAACCCACTATTCGGTGCCATATACGTCGAAAATCGATTGAGCATCATCGAGTCTCCTCTTCTTCTTCTCATCCGACAGTAAACTGGACATCGACTGGCGTTTACATAAAAAATATAGCAGAGTTTATATGTTCGGTGACACTGTCAGTTGGTCAAACATTTTACCACTAGGGACGCTCCACTTGTACTGACCATATGTCCTTACTACACATGGCGCAGGAATTATATTTACCATACTCGTGCCAATTTTTAATATAGCATCTGCACATTATTTAGCTAATACTCAGTTGAGAGACCCACACCAATAAACGTTATTCCTACCCAAACGTTACTTCCAAAAACGTTGAAACTACTGATCTTGTTTTTTTTTTTTCCTTTTTTTTTTAGGTTATCATCTCTGGACAAATTACATCTATTTTCAGGTGTATTTTATAATTACGGATTGAGAACATATATGACAAATGTCCGGTTTTTATCGCACCTTCTTGGAATATTACAACAGAGTGATATGAGGGGACATGCTTGAATCAACTCAGAGTCTTCTTTTTTCGTTTTATTGTGACAACAAGAATGAGAAATGTACGAAAAACGAAAGAAAAAAAATAAATCGAAAATCCTTGGGAGGGAAACAACTCTCAATGAAAGTTGAAAATCGAAGGATCTGTTCTTAAAGTGCATGCAGTAAATATTCCTTCAAATCTAATAAGTATTTAGCATAAATATGATTTTAAATAATCCGAAACTAATCTTTTCATTACATGATTTTTTTCTTAAAGTATATAATAAAAACAATTTGATTTGTTAAATAAATGTTCCATTTTTTTCCTTTTAATCTTAAATTCTTTATCCAGACAAAAATTAATAAATTCTGGTTTCTGGAATTTCATTAAAACACTCCAACACATAAATTTAGATAAATGCTATGTGTGCGTGTATGCGTTTGTTTGTCTTTTATGCAAGTAACTTATTGTTTGTTGCATACAATAAGAATAATAATAATAATAATAATAATAATAACAACAACAACAACAGTAGTATCATTTCTATTAATACTCTTGAAAACACAAACAACTATAACTTCGGCTTTTTTGTTTTTGCTTTTTATGTTTTCAGAAAGCCGCAATAATAGATGCAGTTCTTAATATTAACCATAAAACGCAACACATACATGCGCACATAGATAAAAGTACGGAGCTTAACTATGCAGATGCATACACACATACACACATACACACACACACACACTGGTGTATATGTAGATAACTAAGTACGAACGAGATGTAAAGCTTTACCTTAACCTCAACTGTGAAATGGTAGATGGAAGAGCAAAGAACAACAAGAGGAGGAAGAAGAAGAAGGAGAAAAATATAAGCAAGAAAAATTTATAATATTAAGTAGTTTCGGATTATGGAATATCCTCTCTTTCACATTCTTTTCTACATTGTCGCCTCTCTTTAAACAATATTTATATAAATGGATAGAAAGTAACCGTAAAAACCCGTAGCGTAACGAAAAGATTATTAAAAATACGACGAAATATATTTAAGAGAATATTTTGTGAATATGTGGACACAACTAAATCTGAAAGCACACTATTAAAGAAAGCAAAAAACTATGATGAATAATGAAATAAATTAAGAATAAATATAGAAAAAAAAACAAAACAAAAAAATGCAATGTTTAACAAAAGAAAACCAAAAAGCAAATTTTTGATACCATCTGATCACCAATCCATTACATTACCTTACACTTTTCAAATATTTTGCTAAATATGCGCATTGCAGTTGACCGATATAGGGACCCAGCAACTGCATCTAGCAATCAAAACATTCTATAGCGATAAAAGTCACAGTTTTGTGTCTACGATGGGATGGGCTTTTCTAAACATATCACATCTTTTTCTCACTGCAATTTGATGACTAATGACTAATACTTGCTATATAAATTGTAAGCTGTAGGTATTTATCTATTGTGGGCGAATCATGCCCTTTTTCAAATATGATATGAGCCCATAAATTTATCAGACATATTTCAATTTCTTCCGTTAAATTTTACTAACGAACATGAAGTGTCGAACAGTGGACCACAATAGTAGCATGCATTGAGTGTATTGGACTTCGTATTCGGCTAGCCCCCAGCAACTATGACTTGTTCGCAAATTTCGAAAAACAAATGCCCCCCGAAAGGATTTGTTCACCGGGACTAAAGCGTATTTTGAAGGGGCAGATAAATCGTTCTATAAGAGAGACATAAAACCATTGGACGTTGACGTTGGAATGATTGGATAAAGCCGGTGATCCTACGAACTTATTGAGTGATATATTTTTGTGTATTTTATAGAATTATGGTTTTTTAATTGTCGCAACCGTGCTTGGGGATTGGCCAACCCCATTTTGGTACTATGTTCTTAGATTGGACTGCAAAATATTAAATGAATACTTAGAGTTGCGAGTTTTGTGTATTATCATAGTCTATGGGGGCAAATCTAACTCAATCAATCAATTAGCTCAATTTTTTCTAACCCGAGCATCTCAACTATCGATGGGAAAACAAACGAACGAGCATGGTTGAATTGATTGATATAAATATGGCCATCCTGATGTGTATTTCTTGGGGAAATTATGCGAATATACAAAATACAAATATATAAACTACAAAATTAATTTCATCTGTCTATTTAATTCGGATAGCTTGACTGCAACGGTATGGAAATACTATTAAACTAACTGAAGTAGTGAATATGTTATGCGCATTGCATATAGAAAATTTTCTTAATGTTTCAATGACGGCAGACTTGCAGAGGGAATTTAGAATTTTACAGATTCTCGAGAGCCTATCCTTGAAGTTTATATATCGGACGACATATGAAATAAACGTTTTTTTAGTAAGCTTTACAAGCAATTCACTGTTGTGGTCTTTTAGTTTCACATTGTCCAAAGGTAAGCATGTCATCAAGCCATACATGGAGGCCTAACCTGAGGAAGGGTAGAGATTGTCGATCTAGTTGCTCGATTGCTTTAAGAAAAGATATTTATATATCAGTTTGTAAGAGCTATCTATCTAGGAGGCTTCCGTCTTTAGATGGAAATCTGAATGATTCAGTCGCGCGTAGCTTCTGTCAGCCTTTCTCGAAATCATTGTGCCATAGACACAGTCTCCGTATATGTTAGCGTGACATGTGACCTCCACTAATAGTAGCGTTCAGTAAAAAAAGTGATCTGCGCCCAGAGGGCCGACCGATTACTATCCCTTATTGGGATAAATCATTACGTTTTGGACGCAGCTGACACTCGTTCATTATCATATTTTGCATCTTAATGATGATTGTTTGCTCAATAAAATGTTTTCGTAATAAGTCGAGCATAGAGACAACAAATTATCTTAGGACCAGAAACTGATAAAGAGTTCATTACAATTTGTATGGAATGCGAGCCGCTTTCACATCTGATCTTTGCATCTGCATTTTATAATGCCTTTAAAGATCTTCGAAAAAATTTTTCTCTTTAAAAAGCAAAAAAAAAATTAATAAACGCAAAATATTGTTTAAACATCATTTAAATCAGCTAAGGTTCTTACTTTTCCTTTTTTTTTTTTTTTGTATTATTTTGTCATTGCTTTCTGTACCAAGCATGCTTGCGAGGTTTTCAATTTTCCTTTTTCCTTTGTAACAGTTTTTGCGGTTAAATTAACTCACACTCCATATATACATATATACATATATACGAAACAACTCTCAACAGACCGTATCTTATTATAGTCAATGGAGTTGGCCTGAAAAAAAATAAAAATAAAGTAAAAAAGAAGAGCACATAAGAAAAAGAACAATATTCAAATTGACTGCTCGTGATTGCATTGTTGAAATGTGGCTTCTGCGATTAAAAAGAAAAAATAATAACAATAAGGGATTTTTTTTATTAAAAAACGATATTATTTTAATTAAACCAAAAAGTATTTGCTTTAAGTTTTTCGTTCTATTGATTTTAATTTTTCAATAAAGAAAACTCATTTCATATTTTCTTAAAATTTTTGAAATTCAATGCCGAAAGTGATTTGGTTAAAAATTCCTTTTAATCAATGTTTTGGGTTAATGGATATTAGTTAGTGAATATGTTACCGATTTTTAAGTCCATCTGTCAAAGGCAAATAGATATATATGTATTTTTTTATCCTTGATATACGGAAGGCTTAAAAGGATGCGAGCAATATTGTCAATAAAGGCCAAGAAATCCACTGAAGCATTGCCTCGCTTTAATCGACTATTAATGCTAACTATTTAGAAACACATCCAACAAATCGAATGTCGTCAGCTTATTAATTAAGGTTAAGCCAGCATGTCTTGCAAGCGCCTGCGCGACGTTCTTGTAAAATCTTTGACAATAAATGATCTGCAGTTTATACTTTTCTTCATTCCTATTAAAGATAATAAGGATAAAATTTTTCAAAAGAAAATTTGGAAAACCAATCGAAACTTTCTTCCGGCATATATTTTTAGAAACTGTTTTAATAACTGACGTTTTGAAGAATGGTTTCTGCTTGAATGTACGCGCTCTCAGATTTTCTCGAATTATCTTTAGAGGACTATCTACGAGCACCGCTATAGATTTGTACAACCGTACTGACTTATTTTAAAACTCATGCAAATATCTACCTATTGTTGATATGCTTAAATTTCAATCTCAACTTTTTAGCGATTACTTATGGATACGATTGCATTAATGTGCACTAGCATAACAGCTAAGTCACAACTTTCAGCTTTAATTTGGTAGGCAGATCTTTACGATTCTTTATTACTTTTTAATTTAATTTTTATTACATGGATAAAAGAACAAATTCCCGTCCAATTATATGCTTTGTTTTCATTTAAAATATTAAGCAAAAATGTATGCTTCACTTTTTTTTCTTTTTCACTTTGTTTTGTTTATTTAGACCTTACATATCATTTTACACTTTCTTTTTTTCGACGGAAATAATTAGTAACCAAGCCATTACCGAGTGCCAAAAATGTTTTTATAATTTTTTTTTGGCACAATGCTAACCGCAAAATAACAAACTGACTATTCGCCCAACTATAAAAAATGGAAGAATAATAAAAAAAAAAAAAACAACGGTAAATCCTTGAACAAACAGATGAGCAAACAAAAAAAATATTGTGCTGAGCCTAAAAGTTGTCTATAGTTTTTCCCTTTTTCTACTGTGTACTATTTTTTGTTTTTTTTGTAATTTTCTTCCGTTCGTTTTTTTTTGTTTGTTTTTTTCATAATAAATGTTTAGGTTTTTGAAATATAAATGATAATTATATAGAAAACGGAACAAGCAATTGCAGTTAACAGCGAAATGTTGAAAAACTTTCTGTATTTTTTTCTTATAATTACAAAAAAAAAAAGAATGAAAAAGAAAAACTAAAGGAAAGTAAAAGTTATAATATTTTCCCCTTTAGCCTTTGGATTGTTGCCAATTTTAGAGGTGATTTTTGATTTAAAGCATTGCTACAGGGGCGGTGGATTTCATAAAAGAACGTAAATTATAATAATATTTGCTCTCGCGCGATATCTTATCTGATGCGAAAAGTGACAGATAGTGCGTGAAAATTTCATTAAGAAAAACAATTAAAAGAATAACTTATGCTTTAGCGCGAGTTTTGACTACCGACTTGTTTTGATTCGCGCATTTGCGAAACATTCTTTTAATTACGCAAAATGTTTTTTTAAAGTAAAAAATATATTGATATGTGATTTCGTAACTGTTCTTCAATTGTTCTATACAAGAGAAGAATTGCAAGAAGTCAGATGCATTTCTTAATCCTAATCGGACAACGGTGAGCCTTTACACGCAAAACAAAAAATATTTCAAAATTTTGGCTCCATGAACGAATGCAACCCCGTTGAGTCTCGCAATCACGAAGAAATGCCGTGTCTTGGCAAAGCATTACGAAAGATTTCAAGCATTTTTTTGCTGTTGCCTGCCTTCACGATGTTATCTCAATGATGCGTGCACTTCCCTTTTTGTAAACTGGATTTGAGTTTGATTTAATCAATCCCTCGAAATCACAATTTGTTGTTGCTTTTATTTGATATTTTTTATATTTCTCAGATTTCAAATGGAATTCACTCCATACTCCATGAGCGCATTGTTTATGTAAACACACGTTACTCCGATCAGCCAATCAATAATCAAGTCACGATTTTAATCGCCTGCAGAGCCGATGTTTGACTACACGCTATAAGGTTTTAAAGACTTGCATTTATGCATAAACTCAACAAAGTTCATTTGGAATTTGTTTTCAATTTTAAAGTTAATAAAAAACAATATGTAAATGAATTAAAATAAAATAAGGAGGCGATTGATTTTTTGCCATTTTTTTACTTGTACTGCAGGATTACCCATAGAATACATGTCGAAATGTTTATAGTTGCATTTGTTGTAGTTTATGAGCCAAATTGGTTTTTTTGTTTTTTCTTTTTTTAACACATGTTTTCCAACTTTAGGTTATGTTGTACGCGTGTCCTTTGACCGATGGGCCCAATTGTTTACAAAAAGACTGCAATGATTTTAAAGGTGATATTTTAACTCGAACAGATATTCACGCAGACAGACTGATCCGGATGTCGCTGAGTCGATTCGAACTTGGTGCTCTGTAAAATCTGTAAAGTGTACGTTTGCGGATAGCAAATCTTTGCAAAATTGCGTTGAGTGGAAAGAAATTCCAATATACGTAAGACGTTTCAGTGAGGAAATTACTTTCTTTTATGTAGTTCTCGAATAAAGTGTTTTTCTTTTTTACTGTTATTGGAAACAAAAACAAAAAAGAATTTTTTTTTTTCATTTCTTTTCACCTCCTTTTGTTTTTATCTAAGTAAGGAAATCATATAAATATTAATCTAGTCGTGTATATATTATGAGAAGTGTTCATTAAATTTGCAAGTATATCGAACAATATCTTGAAAATTATTCAAGTGTAACTTTACAAAGAGTTTCCCTTTTTCGACGCAGGCATCCCGACATCCCGGCATCCAGGCATTCGTTCATGCATCTATTTATAGTTTCATGTATGACGTGAATTCTACAATGCTTCATTACTTTACAAACTTAATAAATGATGATGGATCCCTTTTTCTCTCTCCTTTCTTTCTCTTATTCATGTTTCTTCATGTTTTTTGAGTAAACACAAAAGCTTTTTGTAACTTTATGATAAGCTGCCAGCAGAACTTTGTTGGCTCGCTGGTTGACTGACTGACTGACTGACTGACTGATTGTAGCTGTGTATACCGATATTGTTGGCAGCATATATTAAAAAGGCATCGTCACTAAATACTCTAGCATGTGTCGATATATGTCGTAGTCTATGAGCTAGGTAAGCAAGATAAGAGAGCTTGTAGTGTGTATTGTATTAATACAACTATGTTTGCATAACGAAAAGGCACGCATAGCTTGCTGTCAATTGTCGTCACTTTCTATTTTTATGTTTATTTTTTTCTTTTTTTTTTTTTCTTGTTATATATGTGAAAAGGAAGTTTAATTTTGTAGCATTTCTGTCATTTCTGATGTAAAATTCTTGATCTAAACCCAATCGAGCTGTCGTTGTCATATTAACACAAACGTATTTTCATCACAAACACTTATACACTCACACCCACATCCACATCCACAGCATCACCACCACCACCTCCATTGAGAGATAAGTTTGAAGAGCCTTTCATGTTAAGTGATACTGTGTTTGTGACAGATGCTTTGGAAATTTCAAGCACTTGAATATTGAAAAATTTTGAAAAAAACAAATTTTAATGGCTTAAGCAATGGGATATAAATTAATGTGTGAGCGCTTTACAATTTTTGCAAGTTTAAAACTTTAGTTTTGCTCGTTTGCCTGACCGATGGGACTATTTTAATTATTCAAACGTTGATGACAAACTTTTTTCGGCAACTTGACTTTTTTGTCTTTGCCTTTGTCTTCCTCCTTTCATGTCTTTTCTTTTCCCTTTACCCCTCGTCGTTTCGTTTCTTCCGATTTATCTTTATTTACAATTTTTTTAAATGTTGTATGGATTTTTTTAACTTGAATTGCTGCTGCCGTTGCTGTTGCTGCCATGGATCTTTTCATTGTTGTTGTTGCTGTTGTATCTCTAATAAAGTTAATATCATTTTTACTGCTACGATTACTACTACTATGTAGTGTTGCTTTTGGTACCAAGATAGGTAATGACTGGAAAACGAAATTTTCAAAAGGTCTCATGTGACAATCTTTTGGCTTGGCTCGTTGTTTTGTCTATATATATATATATATATAAATATATATATACACAAAGATGTAAAATAATTTGTGTTAAAGCATTTTTTCCTTTATGTAGATATGGTTGTTTTTGTATTAGTGTTTGTGTAATTTAATGACACATAATCAGTCGTCTATAGAAGCTGTGACGAAAGTACTCGTGTGTAAAATGTACACAATTTAAAATTTTCAAATTGATTACACATCTGGGAATTTACAGGAAAACCGACAAAGAAAGATATAAAATTTTTTTGGATGACATAAAAAATATGCTTTAAGCTATGATTAATATCAAGCAACTAAACCTATACTACAAAATTTTAATCTATCCGTTTAGATTGTTAGTCTGTAAAATATTTAGATATTGAAAATACGCAAATACTTTAATATTATAAATATATGGCTTATGCCGAACACATTATAATGATAAAAATATAACAAAATTTATTGCCATTTAACTTTCCTGGATCCCCATTTATAAAGTCCTGCGTTTACTATTCGAAGTCACATGAACATTTCATAACCGATTCTTATTATTATTATTTGCAAGGTAAAGAGTTTTCAAAATTCAGCCTAACTTTTTTCAATAGAGCTCCTCTACTTGCTTTACGCTTTCATTTAAGCGCCTTATTCTTTTATATTGTAAGCTCGGTAAACGTGGGGAGAAATGCATTTATATGTAATATAAAGAATAACGAAGATGAAAACAAACAGATATTTATCGTAAGACTTCAAATTGAAATCAGATGAAATTATAATACATATATATATATATATATATATATATATGTAATTTACATGTATTCGATAAAGATAAACAACTTGTTTATATTGTCATAAACAGCATCCTTAGAAAACGTATTTGGAATTAACGTTTTACCCTGCAGGTAAATATCATAAGCCTTCATATGCAATACAGGTGCATTGTGCTGTAAGTATGTATACAAGTTCGCGAAGTATATTCAAATCGCTGTGTAATATTACCTTTGCCCTTTTATGATACATGGTTATGTACTATATAGTAGAGATCATGAATCTAATCAACATCACAGACACATCATAAGTCACAAGGGCATCTTTTTCTGCGCGGTTTTCAAGACTTAACAACCCAGTTTTGTAATAAAATTGATATAAGACAGCTTTCTTATGACTATTCCTTTCTTAATACCAAAATTGACACAACATGATAGCAATCATAACCGGAATACTTATCATTTTCTTTTATGACTAATGACCAGTCACGATACCAGAATATACCAATAAATTGAAACAACAACTGTGATAGCGATAGTCTTCAATAATCAAGTAGCAAGGCAGATACCGCTTTAACTTAATAAGAAAATATCCTGACTGATTCAACTTTCAAGAGCTAAGATTTTTTTTTTCTTCTTCTTTTGCGAAATTAAAAATGAGTAATTATCGCATTTAAGTGATCTTAGATGATGAATGATATCGTATTTCGGAAAAGCTATGTCTTATGTACATTAATATACATTCTTACTTTTTATATTTAAAATTATACCTACTCAAGTTAAAATAAATATTTGCAAAAATAAAGAGAATCAGAGATTAAAATGAGTTATCCAAGCTTATTGTGTATCCTTTTTCTACAAAAATCTTTCAATTTGATGGGTAAATTTTGTGAATCGTCATAGCTGCAAAAATGCAGACAGAAAGCTGAAATTTGCATAAGCACGATTTAAAAAATGGGCGTTATCTATTCACATAGACATCCAACAATTTACAAGAAACCAAAACAATTTCGAAAAAGAGCGATATTTTAATCAAATTTTCATCTGTATGCTTCGATATATATGCATAAACATAATTTGTTCATATGTTTGAATCATGCAACATAATAAGGGCGCAAACGAAACTCTAAACAGTAAAGGAAACGGTAACAATTTTACAATTATGCATAACTGGAGAGACCCTCAGGCTACGGAACAGATATGTACATTATATACATATTTATATATATATGTATATATATATATATCTACGTAGATTAACAACTTATATTTCACCGACAAACAAACAAACAAGCATTGTTATCATGAGTGCAGAGAAAGACAGCCACAAAGTCAGTTGAGAAAGGAAGACAGACCTGATGGAGATACACAAGACTTGAAGCTCTAGCATAAGCGTATAGTACCTCGTTTAACAACAGATTAAAAACACATTAAATTTACATGTTTTTCTTTCTTTTTTTTTCTGGTTGGGTTAAAGAGACGTTTTTAGAAAATAAAGTATTCACAAATCTTCAAAATTCATTTTTCCTTTTTATTTGTTTTGCTTCTTTTTTTTTTGTTTTTTATTTGCCCTCTATTTATTTTTTGTTTTTGCATTTAGTAGACGGCAAGTTTAATTTCCCTGGACATCAACCGCAAATGCACTGCGGATCTAATGAAAACTGCAAACATTGGGTTTTGCACAGGCCGGGAGTTTGTTCACTTTTTCTCGATTTTTCTCTGCGTATGTTTTGTTTACAGGAAAATGCGACCAGCATTGCGGTAAAAATTATTCAACCAATAATGCTTTGACTGCCTACCTTTCAGTGTCTCGAGCGTAATGTAACAGAAAAACCTTTCAAACTTTATTTCCGTCTACAACTACGCTATAGTTTTTGACTATTTGCAAAATTTAGCGGCCCGCTAACATGCACTACATTAAAATGATGTTTGTATGTGTGTGTGTGTGTGTGTGTGTGTGTTTTTTTTTTTTTTGTTTTTGAAAAGAGAAAAAAGAAAAAAAAAAAGTTCATTATCACCAATAAACTAAACTAGTATAGCGAACGATAAAAGGAAACCACCTAAACCCACCGGACGGTCAAACCGAGACAATGCTTATTGTGTGAAAGGCTTCGCTTTTGTGTGCGTATCCCTATGCATAGCAAAACAAAATGGTGGTTTTTCTGTGTATGTGCTATTGCACACACATACGATGCAATCGAAAACCACATATCCAATTGTATTAAGTGTGTGTGCAATTTGAATAACCAAAAATGTTTTGTAAATGCTTTGCTTTGGTTGCTTATATTGCTGCACATCTGATTAGTATTTAATTTTCTTATAATTTTATTAAGTAAATTATAGATTAGCAGTTAAAATATGAATTAATTTTGAAGTATACTTTGAGGAGATGCCATTTAATATTATATCAAATTTAAAGGTATTTGCTTATCGGTTTATTCTTAGGAATAATCGCAAACTGTGACTCCTGCACATGCACTTATGATCATGATCAAGCTCAATGCAGCATACTAGTGTCGCCTGTTGGAGTTTACACAATTTAGTTTTCTAAAAGTTTTGAATGAGTCGAACTCTGCGTTAAAAGAAAAAAAAAAAAAAAAAAAAGACGATATTTGCGGGAAACGATACTTTTCCTCTTTAATTCGAAGGGCAGTTCTACGAAATCGTAACAAGTGATGAAAAATGAGCACGCTTGCAGCAATATTGGATGCACCAGAAACCATATTTCATTTTACGAAAATTAATTATTAACATTACTAATACAGCTAAATATCCATGGGGCACAGTGTGTTAAAGATTACTTCTCTCATCCCAAGCGAAGCCATTACAAGGGAACGTTAGCAACAGCAATTGAAGCCGTTAAACTAAAACAAGAAAAAAAAACGGGTGCAATATGCCAAAGGTAACGTTCAACCTTATATGGCAAAACTCGGCCAAAAAACATTAGTAGCACTGAACAGTGAATGTGTTACGCTACACCGCTCCATTTGCCACATACTGCTTCTTCTGCTTTATATAGCAGATTCAATCGATTATTTATTGGTAGAGTATTTTTTTACTATTTTCCCTTCACATAAGCGCCTTTTTTATAGAACAAAACGGAAATGTCTCATAAGTTGAATTTTTCATTCACTTTTCGCGAGTACAATGCGGACACATGCAGTTACTATTTTTCCTTTTTTTTCTTTGTGGCTTCGTAGCATTATTTTTGACATCTATTTAGAGCTTGATAGCAATGTATTCAATTGCTGCGAAGCAACACACACAGATGTTTTTGTAAACAGACAAAGGGTGAGTATTTTGTGATTTTTACTATAACTGTTTAATGATGATTTCTGACTACGAGGATGTCATGATTCGTATGATTCGGAAATAACAACCGATCACTCGAGCAAATATCAAGCGAGAGCTGAAGCTAGTACGAAAAACTCGGTCCAAAGTCAAGGTAATTTTAAGAGTTTTCTTGATGTTGTGCATTATGAATTTGTTCTGCCAGGGCATGCAGTTAAGTTAAGAAATTTTATTTGAAAACTAAGCTTTTTTTCATTTTCATTACATTAGTATACAGGGAGAGTTGCAATCCAAGTAAAAATAGTAATTCTCAAGTAAAATACAGGACAAAAGTTTTGAAAGTTCGGAAGTGAACAAAAGTGAAAAGAAGCCAGACTTGATGGACATTCTACGGCAAATATGTCAGGCGAATTAGTAGTAAAGCTCCTTCAGTTAAGTCCAAGCAAAAACATCTTTTTAAATTTGCACGGTGCACGGTATAAAAGATGATTTCTGCTTTGGTCATAACCAAGTCTTCGCTGTCGAAGATTTCTCGCTTCTGATTTCATCACAAGATTTCAATCCTATTCGTATCTGGTTTTTCTTACCGATTTGAAATTTGATCACTAAATGAAATTACTTTTGTTTGCAAAATAATAAGCTCTGTACTATAGATTCCCTTCATCATATGAAATATTTTATGAAGCGATTAATTGGTATCACTCAGGATAACGCTTAATTACGAATTGACGCATAGAAAGCTGTGTTATTCCATTGAAGAGGATGGCAATATTGCTAAGAACGGTTTTAACCACATTCTACTGCGGATGCTGAATGCTGCACTCATCTTGCACGTAGCCTTCTCATGCGTAATACATTTGTTCAAATCTCTGGAACTAATGCAATTGAGATGTCTATGATCTCATCATCTTCTTGATCAAGTGCAGTTAATAGGCGATATTTCACACTTAAATTGATAATGATCTTTGAAGCGACTGGACGTCGCGAACGTTCTGAATGTTGGTCTATAAGAGTAACTTAGAAGAATTTTTTTTTTTTTTTGTTTGGTTCCTCAAAAATGTTCGCTTCTATATAATTTTACTTTAATTAAACATTCCATTACTGGACGATATCTCAAATTTCCGAGAATCCGCACAAATGGATTTCTTCGGTTAAGTATCTCAACTACTGACTTAATACCGCGATATTTGACCAATTAATTCCGGGTTTATAAAAAGCTCACAATAATACCTGAAATTTGTCAGCAACACAACATTTTTATACGCACCACTGTAAAATGGGGGTACAATCATTTTGTTTTTTTCCAAAATATATGTAACACCCAAAAAGAAGATTCAGAGACCTTTTAAAGTATATATATATTCTTGATCAGCGTGAAATTCTGAGTTAATTTAGTTATGAAGATAACGACTCCAAAATTGGTAGAAACATTGGAAGTTCCTGCACAGAGGTTGGTATTTGGCCAAATTGGTCAGAGATTGCTTAATTTAAATATATTTTATGAGTAAAAATTATTTTTGTTTGATCATAAATTTAACTTTTTCACTTAAATGCTCGTCAACCACATAAAAAAAAATCAAAGTTTTTAGAATCTCCTAGGCACTTGTCTAACTAAAAACAAGGAAGAAAAATGTATTTCGGTTTCTTTTTTCTTTTTTTAATCAAGTTTACATTAAAAAGAATGTGGCCGACGGGAATGGCTCTGATGCGCTTAATAACCTCCTCGAATTATATATTATTTATTATATTTATTATTTTTCCAATTTCGAAAAGATTGTCCGGAAACTTTTCCATGTTTTTTTTTTTTAGGCTGTTGTGTCAAGAATAAGCTCAGTTTTCCAGTCGTATGCAAGTGTTCTTGTTTATTAAATATAAGCGTAAATTAGGCGATTTTTCATTAAGCAACTGCCGAAAAAAACACATATATATATCATATCATTTTTGCACCGAAATATCAAAAATTGGACACGACAAGCCACTTCTTGAACTCAGGTGTCATTATATTTCATCCTCTTTGCCTGGCTTTCAGGGCAGAATCATCTTTCTGTTACTGCATTTCCAGTCAATTTTAATAAAAATTTATAGTCACGCCCAAATTTCCGCCCTAAAACTAATTTCTCTTTCTTTTTTTCGAATAATTTAGATCTGGGTCTCGAATTCAAATAGAATCGAATGATGAGGAATAAAAATTCTGACGCGTATTTATTTATTTAATTTATTTCTTATACTAATTTTATCAACTCAATGACGTCAGTCGTTACATACATATTTTGTTAACGAAGTAATTACCTCGCTGCCAGAAAATCGGCAAGAGCTTTATTATTTTTCCTTGATCCTTACAATATGCTTTCAATATTTTGGATAACGATACGCATATATAGCGATTCCCTTCATTTAGTTCAAATACGTTCGTTTCTCTCTTCGCATTTTTATGGTTCATTGTTTTTTTTTTTTTTTGTTTTTTTTTTGTGGGTTTTTCTTCCTTTTTTACCCTGTATTCTGTAAGTGAGTTTTAATTTATGCTCTTGTTATTTGTTGTACTTGGTTTTTTCGTTTATAAACAAAAGAGAATTTTTAACTGGCGGCCATGTGTGCACTTTATTAACATACATGTGGTAAAATAGTCTTTCTCCCATGATAACAACAACATGTGTCTTATATATGTTTTGGTTTCTGTGGCAGCATAAGTGAAACTATTTGCCTTTACGGTTTTATTTCACCAGGTCCGGAGAAAGCACAACGTAATAATAGTGATAAAAGGACAGGATTTCTACGGAAATGAACGGTTATAATGGTCAGTTAAATAATTGCTTCACCAATGTTTCGAGGAAGAAAAAGAATTTCTTTTACTTATATCAATTTTATTAAAGTAAGAATAGCGAACATTTTTCTAAAGTATTTGCAGCTAAATGAATTTAAGTAAATAATTTCGAAATTTTTAATCTATTTTTATGCACAATATATATATATATATATATCAACACTTCCTAAAATTACACCACAATTTCCTATTTTAAACAATTTTCTGCCCTATTTATATTTTCATTGAATAAAGAAAAAAAAAATCGTGTTTACCTGTTATTAGAATATAAATTTTTTAGATTTGTTGCCAAAAATAGAACAAAAGCAAGCAGAAATTGTTGTTTGTTGTTGGCAGCACAACACAAAAACTCTTAAATGCCTAAAAACATGCAATGAAGTTTGTTTTGTTCTTTCTTCTCGTTCCCTTACTAGTCTTACTAACCAAAGCGAATAACTAACAACGTAAACTATTAATTTGCCAAAAAAACGCCTACGAATTTGTCGACGATAGTCGAGATTTTATAAATTTATTATCGAAAAATGTCACGCACATGAGTTTTACACAATAATTATTTTTATGAATTTTTTCATTTTAATTTAATATTTCTTCCATCTCTTTTAATTTAATATATTTTTTTACTTATCAGGGGGAGAATATGGGCAAAAACTATACTTTTTTTTCTCGCGTTCGCCGGTCGAGGATCCCCAAGTAACATGTATAAGTTTTGATTACCTCAAGACTTCCGAATGGCTTGGCCGTTGCGCGTTTGTCCGGTTAACTGTTTATCGTATCGTTTATCGTTTAATCTCGAAACGTTAACGGCCGTAAAAAATTAGATTAAAAAACTGGAAAACTATTCTTAAGTGATGAAAGTGTGCGGAATCCGTGCATAAAAATTAAAAAGCATAACTTGCATCCTATAGTAGTTACCATTGTCTGGATGGCTGTTCAAAAATTAAAAACAAACAATTTGAACTAAACCTACGTTTGTCGAGGATATTTAAATGCTCAATGCGATATGGCGAAAAGCGGCCACCCTACAAGTAAAAGCAGAACATAATTTATAACCAAAACCGATTCCTTAGGGTCCTAAGCACTTTGCATTTCTTATAGTCCCGTTTAAGGCGGTAAGTGTCGAAAACGCAGGCAAAGGTTAACATGAATTCGGAGCATTTTTTTGAAATTAAATTTATAAACAATTTGCGTAAATCTTTGCCTACTTAAGAGCTTTGGAAAGAGAAAGGTTCAAAGTGAAATTATTTCTTTTACCAGATTCTGTTCTCTTTTGTGTTTTTTTTTTATTTTTTTTTTTATATGCTTTCTTCATGGAACTCATGTACAAAATAAAAATAAGTCAACAATTCATATAAATCACAGCGGAAATGAAAAGTTCAGATGTTACAAAAAGCTGCAGAAGCAAGGTCGTTTGTATTTTTTTTTTTTTTTTTTTTTGTTTTTGTTTTTCTCTCGGAACAATTGACGTTTGCCAGCATATACGGTGCACCCTTTTTGCCTTTCACATTTAAAGCACCTAACTGCCTGGCAGTTTGTCCTGGAAAAAATTACACTTTCGCTTAAATGCGACACCGCAATACCCTAAAGTAACAGCGGTGATGGTGGCACTGCCAGCAGTAAAACTATGTTGTGTTGAAAGCTTAAAGTCAGCAGAGCGCTGAAAAGTCATAAATCTTTAAACAAAAAACAACTTACACGGCTGGTGGTCGAAATCGCTTACTATGTATTTGAGAGAAATAAATATTTTTACTCTACTCTACGCTTCTATATAAATAATATATATTTAAGCCGTACTCTACAATATTTCGGGTTAAAACTGAAATTGTCATCATAACGGGAGAGGAAAAGAAAATGCAGTAATTTAAAGTCTTTTCCGTTTTTTTTTTTTTTTTTTCGTCTGTTTTCAACAGCCAGTCCCTTTTCTCCAATAATTCATTGTAAAAAAGAAAGAAAAAAAAAGAGAAAGCAAAAATATTTATACCATGTCAGGTTAAAACGTTTACCATGTTATTTTATACTTTAACTACACAGACAAATAAACAGACATTACGATCCACACAACAGAAAGAAAAAAAAAAAATATATATATATATATATATATATGTACATGCCGTGCTTGGTATTTGGTCACCAACAATTTACAATGAGACTGCTTGACGCCCAAAAAAAAATTTCACGTCTTTTTCCGCGAATTTTATATTTAGTATGTTTTTGCTCTTAACACTATTTTTAAATTCTTAAGTCTAAGAAAAATTTTTCCGAATTTTATGTAGTGTAGTTTATGCAGATGCTTTTATTATTGTTATTATTTTTTTTTTTTTTTTTTGGACTACCGCATAGCCAAGGGGAGAAGACTCGCGGCTGTCAAACTGATGGTTCCGTATTCCAAACTCAGTGCGACCGACCATACGATGTAATCAACTAAGTTGGACTTAGATCTTCGCTTTCAGTAAATATTCCTTTAACCTTAAAAATATTGTACACTTGTTTACCTTCACTGCTTGCTTCCAATTGATAGTTTTTTCCTATAATGTCGTTCTTTAAGTCTTAGACTTAAGTTCGCTTGCTAATATGTTAAGTATTAAAAAACTTATTTTGAAACTGAAACCATTTACTGGAACTGATTACTGTGCCTTGAATCGACGAGATCTTCTCTATAATTTAATGATTAAAATCTTTAACTTTAACTTGTTTAACCTTCCTTTGTATCGGCTCAATGCATAATGTGTTCAGTAATGAATAGATATATAAATAAAATACATTTGTAATAAGAAAGAAAGAAAAAAAAAGGGGTGAACACAAAATCACTAAATCTTAGCCACTCCAAGTATTCGCAAATATTCGCCAATAATTTTCATACACTTCATCATCGTACGGTAAATATTTGATGTTTTACTTTATAGCATTGAAATAGAACCCTGACCCCCCATGAGATTTGAAGTTTACTCACGTACTCATTGTAAGACGACAATTCCATCAAATATCTTACGATCAATATTTATTTGTATATATGGAATTTTTTTCTATGTAACTTTTTAATGATCTGACGCCTTCAAACGACCCAAGCAGCATCCTCAACCAAAAAATGTTTATAACATTTGAAGGATCGAAACAATGTCTAGGTAAAAAAATAGATTTATTAACTGCGATCTAGCTCATGAACTATCCAAACTACAGATAAGATCTGACTTCGATTGCAATTTTCTCCCATGTGATTAACGAACTGCATGGATATTTGGAATTGTTGCTTAAAACAGAGGCAATAACGGGAAGAAAATAAAAACCATCCACATTATTGCACGCTTACATTTCAATAAATTTCAGTCTGAGATTGTATTGACCAAGGAGGACGTAAAGCTTTCTTTTCCTAAAAGTTTATGCAGATCCTGCTATTAGGATAGTTGTGAAAATCTTAAAATTTATTAATTGTTACTCCATTGAGACTTTACAGAAATCATTAGCTATCCTGAAGATGTATTCGCACACCAAGCCAACCTTGCCTGGACCCAATCAAAATCATCAAAGGTAGTTGTAATTTATAAATCGATTACGAATGCTGAGATTTTTCTTCTGAGATATTACTTCTTTTCCATAAATTTCTAATATACTTTTTGGATGACGACTAAAATAAAAACTTTTGTTCCCGTACTCGATGGTTATATAAAAATTGCCCACAATATTTATTGGTATTTTTTGTGATTATTTGCAGCATACATTTCAGTTTTGTAATGCTGACCTTGATAAGTCTACAGAAGAGATGTGTAATCTCTTAGAAAAAAAAAAGAAAAGAAAAATGATGAATGAAGCATGAGAGACTGTGCGCCCAATACATTCTATTTTCTTACTATACCTCATTTGATGTTTATGCAAATGAGAAATAGCATATACATGTGGACTAACAGGGTCCACAGACTTACTGTATTTCTCTTTCCAACTTGGAATCTTATAAGAAATTCGAAAAAAAGAAAAAAAGAATTTCAAATTTTTTCTTCTCCTATGACCATTCTTTTTACAAATAAGTCTATTATACGTGAATGAACATAGGGATGATGGTTAAGAAGAAAGAAAGGGGAAGAAGGAGGAATAGAATGCTGCCACTGCCTGAGAGATGGATACGCTGTCGTTAAGTGCTATGCCTTTACCAATCAAGCACTCACTATAGCTACGACCACACACCAATCGTAATTAAAATATACTCAACGATACTGGGAATTGAACCCATTTATCCCGACTTGATAGACATACTAGGCTATGAACTTTTTCATGATTAAACCGTTCCACAATTGCACACTGCTTAGCAAGCTGTACTGTGGTATACATTATAGAGAATTCGTATCGTACATCTAGGTAATACAGATAAAATGAAAAAATTAATTTTCTTCGTGATGCCGTGCTGTTATAAAAATACATTGCTTTTGAGAAATTTCTAAAGGTCCTTAACAATGGTTTTTATAAATTACCAAAAAACAATTTAACTTCTTCTCTATGGTATGCAATCTTAAGGACTTTCGAAGAAGAAGAAAACAACATATCGTACATAGCTAATAAAGTCCCAATTGTTTGAGATATTTTCTCAGCAACTTGTAGTTTTTTAGTTTTCTTTTTACTCAAAGGTTTGCCTGCGAACTTCGCTCGTTTAGTTTGTATACGCTATATAATGCCATAAACCTAGTTACTATTTTTATTTTTCTATTTTTTTTTTGTATTCATCGTTGCTTATATTAACTTTGGCAATTTTCTGCACTTTGTTGTGAGCATCTGGGGCATTAAACCTAATTGAAGTCAAATCTCAAGTTGTTCTGCACATAATACAGAAAATAGAGGAAAAACCCTTTTGTTTTATAATTCGTTAGATAGTCAGAATTTTAAGAAGGTTTTTTCCCCCCGATTATCTCTATTTCAATTATATTATGTTCGTATTTTTGAACGTTGCTGCGATTTGGGGAGGGCTGAACTTGAATGCAGAATTTCACTGATTCGGAAATTGAAAATATATAATTAAGGCTTTTATCCTTCTCTCGTTGTCCGAAATCTTGACAAATCTGATATTTTTCATTGCTTGTATTATACCCTGGGCAAAAAAAAAAAAAACTTCTTCATAATCTTCTTTGCTTTCGCCTCTCTCCTAATATTGGAATATATCAATCTTAATTGATAAGCTACTTTTTCGGGTGTTGTTTTAGTAACTTAAAGTCGTAGCTTTAATCGCTTTAAGTTTATGTGTAAGCGTCATTTACCTTTCTTAACATATCCTCAAGTGATTCCACATCTAAGCCCGCGTAATTGTTGTTAAATTGACTCGAGCAATTTGACGAATTACTGGTATAACGTTTACGACGACCCAGAGCTGGTGAATTTACCAAAGAACTAGGTCCACTGCCACCGTATGATAGTCCAGTTGCAGCAGCATTCAACAATACTCCTGCATATAAAGGATGATGATGCAGTGGTGGCGTAGCAGAACCACTAATACAACCGCCGCCACAACAAACACTATTCGAACACTGTTTTAAATTAACAATGGTAGGATGGTGTTGTTGTTGCTGAAACTGTTGCATGATATTACTTGACGTGGCCGTAGATGTTGTCATATGATTGAATTGGTGGAGCTGTTGATGATAGTGATGAGATACCGGCTGCTGCTGCTGTTGCTGCTGTAACTGTTGATGATTATGATGATAACCCATTAGTACCTTAGAGGGCGATGATGTAGTCGATGAGCAGTTTGCATGAGAAGAGATATGTAAGTTTTTATTGCCACCCATACCGACACCGCCAGAAATAGAATTAGAGCTATTGTTTCCGGCCATATTTGTATTTATCTGTGACATTTCCGTATTGTTGATGTTGATGGAGGAATTGGATGATCCTGTGCTGCGTGTTGTTGTATCTGACAATTGCATGTGCAGATGTTGCTGCTGCTGAAGGATGCTATTATTTGTAGCGGTAGTATTGGGTGGGGAGCAACTATTTTGACGTAAACGCTGCTGCTGCGCTTCCAGTTGTGAGACTGTAGCTTCACATAACATAATCGATGATTCCATTTCCTTTTTATTTTGTTTTATTTTGTTATAACTAACTTTGTCGTTGTTTTTTTTTTTTTTAAGGGGGGGGGGGGGGATTTGTTAATTTAGTCCTTTAAGGTTTTTTTTTTTAATTTCGTTTGCTATTCACCGTTGTACTGACTGCAATTTTCGTTGTATTTGTTTCATTTCAAATTTTTTCTTTATTTCCAAAAAAACCACAAGTTCTCGGAGAATTGATTATATGATGAATTCAATTAATTTCGCAAATTATTTGCTTTATTTAAAAAAAATTACACGGGACGAACATCCATTATGAATATAAATAAAAAATGTTTTTTTAAATCAAAGCCTACTTAAGAGCACGAGATTTTTAAAAATTTTTATCATAAGCATTTCATTTCTTATCGGTATTACATTTATTTTATCAAATTATTGTTGAAAACAAAACAAAAAAAAAAAAAACAACAAAATAGAAAGCAAGACCGTTAAATAATCATTAAGCTATTTTTCACTCCTTTCAAATTAAATAAAAATTAAGCATACTTTTAGCTGATATTTGTTATCTGAAACTTATAATATACTGTTGGAGGCTTCTTTATAATAATTTGTTTCTAAATTAAATTTTTAATACAATAAAACCTCTCTTGTGCAGTTTCTTCCTTAATTTAATTCAAGTTAAAAAAAAAAAGAAGAAGAAAATAAAAGAATATAATTAATATAAATGATGATGAACTTATGAAAAATAAAGTAAAAAAAGGAGCTTGAAAAAATAAAATGAAACTTGAGAAGAGAAGAAAAGAGCAACAGCAGTAGAATAACTTTAAACATGTCTGGCAATTGTCTGGCTTATCTAGCCATAGGCGAGAACACGTATTCAGTGACGGACGCCGTCATATATATATATATATATATATATATATTTATAGAAAACTAACCATATTGTGTTTCTGTTGAGAGTGCAATCAATGACCTGCCATAAATAATATAATTTTTTTTCTTTACTGCACGATACAAGGAGGAATGAAGCTCGTGTTTGCCTACGAACAGCATTGACACCTTCTGTTTAAAATGCTGTTTTTGTTTCCAATTTTTTTATTTTTTATTTTTTTTATTCTCTTTAAATGCCAGTGCAACTATAATTCATTTATTTTGCTTACAAGGTTGAATTGTCTGTTTGATGAAACCATTGTTCCACAAGCGCACGACACATTTCATGAACAACAAATTTTAATTTAAATATATGAGCCGAAAGACAAACACTTTAATTATAATATATCTTTAATGTTTATTTTTTTACTTAAAATATAAATTAAAAATTAAAGGAAAAAGCTTACAATCACATTTAAGCCTGCAAGCGAATACGCAATTGTTTTTGAAAGTTTTGTATTGCGATTTACTTCATAAGATATGCTAAGATTTTAAATATCTACAGCCACAATAAACTATTGAATTATCATCAATAACTCCATAAAAATTAAACCGCAAAAAGTATGCAATTCTAGTAGGTGTAAGTTACTTCTAATAGATTTGGCTCAACTAATGCTCTCTTTCACTTCTTTCACTAACGACAATTTCAATAGGGAATGCTAAACGGAAGTCAAGGACATGGAAGTTAAAAGTAATCATTTCACTGGGGCATTGAAAGAATATGCTCAAGATAGATCGAGACAAGCTTTCCTCTCTTTTTTTTTAAATAGTGAAGTGTGTTACCCACACTGTCTGAGTATTTTATTTTGATCATAAAATCACAAAAACTTAGCAAAGTCATTGTGAATTGTTTTCCGTAAGAAACTAATGCTTGCCATCAAACAATTTATACATAATTTAGTTAATTGAATAAATCAAAAATGCTATCTACAGTTACTATGCGTTATAAATTCACTAAAAATCGACTGGAAAATAATTGGATGGAGAGTATAATTTCTCGATTAACAAGAGATTGTCTTCAGCATTCGTATCTACGTAAATGGTAGATATATCTAGATATAGGACAAGAGGCATGCAGCTTATTTAGCAATCACAATTTCGGATTTCTTGCATTCGATGCCATTGAGTATCCTTTAATTATCATTTCCATTTTAATAGAACGGCTTTGATATCAACATTTAACATCAGTTGTGTTTTTTTCATGCGAACTCATTTGATGTTTAAATTTCTCTTTCTCTTTTACTCTTCTTTTTTTTTTCTTTAATTTTTTGCTTTTCATCTAAATATTCCTCACAATATGCTTTGAATTGCATGGTTATTCAAAATGAAGAAGAAGAAAAAAAAAAACAAATGAAAAGACAGAAGCGCCAAAACATATGCTCTTTTTTCCAAGACCTTAGAGCGAAATTAAAAGTAAATAAACTTTAAAAATAAGGTCAATGAAAAATTGCAGCTATTTTCATTTCAATAAAAGATAAGATAAGAAACCGAAGTATATATTTTCCTGATGGCAATTACATGCACATATAAATAACATAAATATTGTAATATGCATAAATAACTTATAAGAGCTTATCATTTGCATTTGCATATTTATTGAAATGCATTATCAAACTTTAATTGAAATTTTAAATTCTTTTAATGCATAAAATATTTGATGAGAAATAATTTTTTTAAATAAATTTTTTGACTTTAATTAGTTATATTAATTCTATATTCATTTTTCTGATACATGATAACTCTGATAACTCTGTACTAATGCATTTGTGATAATATTTTTTCTATCGAATATGACAAGGGATTCTTATAACTCACCCCAAATTGTGCTTAATAACATTATTTAATACAAAAACAAATTAAAAAGTTCACTATTTTCAATGTTAATTACCAATTTTCCATATATACATACATATATCCTTCTCCCTTCTTTAATCAGACTTACTTACTCTAAGTTCTAATTAAGTTCTCAAGAAAAATATCTTTAATGTTTGTAAAAATATCTACATATGTATATACACTTAAATGCATAAGAACTAATAAGATCCGAAAATTTATTTAAAGGTTTTTCCATATATACATATATATTTTTATATTGTACACCAGTTGTGGTACAAGACTACATTAAGTTTGTGCGGATGTATGCAAAGGATTGGAAATATAGACCCACCTTTTATTATACGAACAGAGTTAGTGTCACTTTCTGACATGATTTAAGCGTGTCTGTCCGTCTACTTGTCATCTTATTTTTTTTTTTTTTTTTGTTCAATCTACAAGCCACAATTTATAAGATATTTCGATGACATTTAGTGCACGGATGTGTTTTAGCCCAAGAACGAACGCTATTGAAAAAAGTTAATGAATCGGACCATTTTTTCGCCCACTTCCGATGTAAAGTCCTTTAAGATCGCATAGGATATGTAATATTGGACTGTGGCCCACTATAATGTTTTTACCTGGTTTTAATTTAATTCAAATTAAAATGAAATGTTTTGCTTTCTACAAAACCTTATTCTCAACTAAGAAACAAAATATAATAAAAAATAAACAAGATGATGATATATGTTTAAGGGAATATTAAATGAATAAGTTTTTCCCATTTATTTTTCTTTACGTAAAAAGACTTTGTTTTTATATACGTAAAATATTAATGAGCAAAAATCTCTTACGAATAACAAGTTAGGCTTTAAAGAAGCGCACCAAGTCAAAATCTTATTCAAATTTCTTATAAATTTTTAATCACCTAAAAGAACACTTGAATTTTTGATTTGCCAACTTGTCACCGCTGTGCATTAATCAATAAAAAGTAGGCTTTGCATTTCAAGGTTAAAAAACAAAAATAAAAAACAAGTAAAATGAGAAAAAAAAAGAACAAGAACAAGAACAAAAACAAAAACATAACAAAACAAAGACAGGAAAAACTAAAAAATTCTTTAACTTTATTCTAAACATTTCAGTTTTGAAATCTTGCCATACGCGCATTCGAATTCTTCCAAGACCAAGAAAATTCGCTTTTATTTGATTTTAAGATAATGTTAAAAATCATTCGTGACGTTTTCACTGCTGATAGTAAGATTAACTTTTTTTTTTTTTCATAAACTTGAAATATATTTCTATCTTTTACTTAAAAAAATTTTTTGCGCATTTTCTTCTTTTATATTAAAAAGTTTTTATCTTTTTATTTTCATTTTTACTTTTTTTTTTTATTTTATTTATTTATTTAATTTTTTTTTTTTTTAATTTTTTTTAAACATTTTTACGACCAATAATTTTCAAATTAAAATTTTCTATTGAAAAAATTTTCTTTGATATAAAAATTAATTTTTTTTCAGCAACCGTTTGTTTAACACCCGTCTCGTTACATTGCACAACAACTACTGATTCTTACGATTTTGGCACATCAAATGATTTACCGCTTTTACAATTATTTGTATATCTACACGAACAGAGTTTTATAGAAAACTTGCGCAGAAATACTAGGAATTTTGTTTTATGATGGTCTATGAAAATTGGGGGGAGCGGATGGGTTGTTATGGTAGGATAATGAAACAAAGCAATGAGTTTGTCAAAGCGAAACGGTCCAGAGACCAGAGGAAACACAGATGAGTTCCATTCTAACAAGAGGCGATGGTAATAAAGTTAAAAGTCATTAAAAACACAAGCATCTGATTTGTTTGTCTGACTAATAAAAATAATGATAATATAAAAATAATTGATAAAACACAATTTAAGGAGACTAAAGGAAACAACGCAAAAGAGCTCTCAAGGCAATACCTTAGCTTATGAGACAACGATGGAGTTGAAAACAAATGATTTTACTTTTATTTATTTTTATGTTTTTTTTTTTTTTTCAATTTTTAGATTTTATGATTCGTTTCAATAAATTTTAAATGTGTTTTAATGTAGTCTTCTCTTTGGACGAATATTTCAATTAAATTATTTGTTCCTTCCAAAAATATGCTATACTTAATTTGTTTAATTTTGTTCTCAAAAGTAGGCAAGCTTTCATATTCATATTTAAATTTTACAATATATGTTTAATTAATTGTTTAGGAGAACATTTTTTTGCCCTAAGAAAAATCGAAGGTAAAAATTTCTTAATAAAAGCTGGGTATTGTTATAATTTTTAGCAAAATTTCTCTCTGAGAGTTTCCCTATTTTCAATAGGGAGAGAGCAAGAGTGTGTGCAAAAATTTCCCTATATTTTTGTAAATCACGGTAAAAGTAACACAAGTCTTGGGATTTTTTATTTATTTATTTATTTTTTTGTTTTTTTTTTTTTTTGCAAATTAAATCTTAATTGTTTTCATTTATTATTTAATTCGTACAAAAATCGTATTGACAATTAGATAAATATTGAATTCGCGTTGTTAAGGTTGACTTTTCAGTTCTTTGATTTTGCAGGCCACTATAAGCTAATTGTATGTATTTTACAACTCATTAAATTTAAAATATTAACCGCTAAAAAGACGAGAAGATATTAACGCATTTTTTCAAACCTCTTAATACTACGATGTAGATCTCTAGGTTTTACAATTGAAATCGCAAGGTTGTTAGAGAACGTTCTTCATAGGTAATAGCAGTACCGCTTAAAATTGTAGAAAATTTTATTATTTTATAGCACTTAGGCCTCGATCAAAGATGATCGAGATTAAGCTTGGAATATAGTGCTGGCATTGAAGGATCATTGTTGCACCGTTTACCGCATATTCGAGTGTTAACACTAATTTACGGCACCTGTCAATTTATAGGGGGTTTCATTTCAAGCTGGTAGAAATAGACATATTTAGATGCTATATATTGCTTTTTAATCGTATAATGAAATGAATATATATGTCCAGTCTTCGTCAGTTTAAAGCACCTTAGCATTTTAGCCATTCCATTACAATTGTACTAGAAATGAATTTTTCCATATTTTCGTATATAACTTTCGATTCACCCTATGAAGGCAGTTTTGAAAACCTGTGACCCAGATGTTCAATAGGATTAGCTCCTCGTTCAGTTCATACATCCACACATCCGCAATTAACGTTAAAATTTTAATTTCAATATGTTCGAATGAATGGATAGTAAATTAAAAATACAATGGAATTAAAATTTTGTGACCATAGCAATTAATATACTAAATATGCAAGTGATTGTAGCGAATGTTTGAATTGGTGTTTTCCAAGGTTGTCGTAAATTCTCTTGCATTGTGGGCGTGTATGTGAACAGATAGGGCTCACTTTTCAACCACATATTGCTTATCGAGACGGGAATGTTTCCGCTAGATTCCTGCTTTCTGTCTTTATTTTTGTGACTGCAACGATTCATAAGATTTACCCATGAAAGGAATGCTTCAGTATTTTCTACAACACGGAAAAATTAGAATTATTTTATTTTAATTAATTGTGCGACAGTCACGCATTATATGGTTTTCTGCGTCCTTCTCCGGTAGGATAGATATAATTTGAACACGGCTTTATGTTGCTTTGCCATAAGTTAGCAATGCAGTCGTCCCCGTTATAGCGGCGATACATCTTTCATACAATCAGACTAATAAGGCGTATGTATGTCTTTGGAGGACGAGGAGGCCCGTTTAACGATTTTTCTGAAACAGTAATCCTTGATTTGAGGACTAACGTGGGGCGTAACCCATCTGTAAACCGACAGGTACGTCTTGATTGCCATGGTCACTTCATATTTATTCAGAATGCTCTGTTTCGTGTTTTTGGATGGTACAATGGAGTACTACGTCAGGACTTCAATCTCATTAAACCGCACAGTAAATCGCTAACTCGCACTCGTTTTCACGTCGGCCTAGTTAAAGACGCACAACTGTTTCATTTTGGTGCTGCTAGTCAGAGTTCCCACGCCACGTTCAGGAATCTGATAAGAATGTTAATCATTTGCTCGTTTTTATGCTCAGCCTTAAAACATTACCCATATTATTGACTGTAGTGGATAATTAATTAATTGCATTGCATATGCGCCATGATTCAGTCAACTTCCGTAGCTATATCAGGTCATCATACTTCGCAGGAATAATCAATTTGTTTATATTGAGAAAGCACAATAAACTCAATATAGTATGTAATAGAAATAATAACAAAAAAAAAAAAAAAAAAACCGATTAACTTTCCAAATGTCTCTAAAATAATAATGTAATTAAATAATTTTTTTATTGGTTTCATATTAAGAGCAGACAAACGTTTCCATAATGACGGCAATATATTTTTTTCTCTAGAGCTGCTCATAGGTTCAATATGCTACTAATATTCAAATTATATTTTTGCAATACAGACACTAACATATGCATGTTTAGAGCGAATCATCAATTCATCTTTAAAATAAAACAAACATATATTTGTCGTTATGGGGACTACTTCTTGCTGAATATAAGGAATGAATCAATGAACCTGTCAGGTATATCAGAATTTTTCAACGAGTTTCACTTTGACTGCGGCATAACATAAACACAGTGGTGGAAAGAGAAGAGAGAGAGAGAGAGAGTGAGAGAGTGACAGGGAAAAATCAAGTTTTTTTGAAAGAAATTTCACAAATGCAGACTTCCATCAATAGTTGCGCTAAACGCTATAGTAAGTTCTTCTTGATCGTGCTTACGGATTGGTTTTTTCAATTATAGATAAAGACCTTTCTTTCTCTTTGTTGTTGGCGAAGTGCCTTTCCTTTTGCTTATCCAAATTGGTGTTACGCTTTAAAAAAACACCTCACAGATTTGTTTAAAAACTTTGTAAAAACTTTGTAGATTTCCCTTTTCAAACTTGCTTGCAAGTCTCTTTTTGAAGTTTTCTCGAAAAATCCTTAACTAGTAGATAACCAAGAAAAATTCGATCTCAAGTTAACATAAATTTTTTGTAAGCCGTTTTATTTACATTTTGTCCAACTTTTTTTCTGATGTCAAATCAAAAAAAAAAAAAATCAACAAAATTAAATTTCCTTTATATCATTTGAAATCGGAAAAGTTGTTGGTTGCACACAATAGTATTTACATAGCAAAGTTTATCGAGATGTACTTTTCTCTGAATGCGTGTTTTACATACATCAGCCTATTTTATATATAAACATATATATATAGATATATATGTGTATATACCATACACATATACGTTACCTCTTTATTATTAGGTTTATTCTGATAAGGTATCGATTTTCTTTATACTTTAACTTCGATATAAATTAAAGATATCGATACTGAAGCTTGATATTTATAAATAAAAATTCTTTTTACACACACACACATATATATATGCTCTGATAAATACATACAATATGCAATTTCAGGATATAGGATTTTGACCTCAACATAACAGTAGAGGAAAGAAAACGTACGAATGTTTTCCAATAGGAAATAAATAAAAATTTAATGAATTTAATTTATTTATTATTTCTTTCTAATAAAAATGAAATTCATTAAATTTTTATTTATTTCTTTCTTGTTTGTTATTCAGGAAAAATTCAAACAAGACAAAAAGTAGACATAAAAAGAGAAAATTATTGAATATCGGAATTAAATCTAATGGAATTGCGAAAAAGGAAAAGAATTCAGCAAAGTAACAAAAAAAGAAAAAAAAATAAAATAATTTTATGCGTAACTTTAAATGATTCATTTACTTTACTCATGATGAACTTTTTGTTACCTGAGTCGAGATTTAATATGAATTACATACAAATATTTTAATGCGGCCGTATAAGCCGCATGACACTTTTACTTAATTGCAACGTTGAATAATACCTTTATACGTTATATATATGGCGCGAAAAAGCATTACGTCTTCTCTATTACATACGTATATATGCGAAACCCCGTATGAGTCCATTACAAGTACTATCGAAATATTTCGAGTTCGTTCGTTAACGAGAAACACTTAAGCCAAGTAGAATTGCGATGTCCCTTAAATCGAGATACTTTTTGGCCTGCTAAGAGTCGACATCTTCTTTCGTCTTCGTTTAAATTTTTTTAAAAAATTTTCATTTTTAAGCTAAATCTCTTAAAATTACCCCTTAAGAGTGTTTATCTTATATTTTATATGAATATATTTGACTTTTAAAGGAGAAACCACTATAACTTTTGTTTTTCTTTTTTTTTTATACCCACCAGTGTAAGATGGGGGTACAATCATTTTGTTTTTCCCCAAAATATATATAACACCCAAAAGGAAGCTTCAGAGACCCGATAAAGTATACATATTTTTGAGCATCGTAAAATCCTGAATCGATTTAGCCATTTCTGTCCGTCTGTGTGGTGTGTGTTATTGGCAATCTCCTGGTCGCACAAATGAGGATATCGACGTGAAATTTATTAGAAACATTGGAAATTTTTGCACGCAGGTAGGTATTAAAAACGGGTCTAATTTGTCAGAGCGGAACCGCGCAGTGGACCGTAAACTGAACACAATTCATTTTTTTTTTAACAAAAATTTTTGGAGTTTTGTCCCTTTATATTATTCGGAAGTTATTAAAGCCAGAAGGCTGAAATTATTCACATTTACTTTACGCAACACTTTACTCTCTTGGTTCAAAAATAAAGCCAATCGCCCATGTCCACTCTAAGTTACGAGTCATTAATTTAATTTTTTTCACTTTTCTGAGATTTAATGCGTATTTACCATAAGGCAAACAAGACCGAATGTTTAAAACTATTTGGTACACTCTTCAAATAAAGTTATATATGCTCGGCCTGAAAATGGGTTCATTTTAAAATGGTAGACAACGCTACGAATTTTTTTTTAATAATATCAGCGATATGGATATCAAATAAAAAAACTTGGAGAGTAAAATGCAAAAAACATAGTGATGGGTATGCAAGATTCGGCTCTCGCCGAATATAACTTTCCTACTTGTTTTTTTTTTTTGTTAAACAAGTGAAATGCAGATTGCTATGGAAAGGTTAGCCAGTATATTCAATGGTACAAAAAATGTGATTTTTGCGAAAATGATTGTCTGACGGTATATGAGTGCTTCAGACATTAAACGCGTCTGTTTTGAAACACGATTTTTCAAAAAAAAATTTGTCTCTTTTTATTTGAATTTTTTTAATATTTTTATAACAACATTCTTTAGAGAATCACAGTTGCGTGAAGTTTGTAGACATTATTTGTTAACAAGAGATTACGTTTTCTTTCTCGATCAAAACTTGAACTTTTCCATTCGAATGCTCACCAAAATCACAGAACAATATTTTATTTTTAAAAATCCCTTCTCGCTATAAAGCATGGTATTCCTCCCTAGAGGCCAAGGATGGGCTCATCGGAGCGCACTAGTTGTACTGGTTGGTCCGAACAGATATATAATTTAGAATACTCGCTTTACAATTTCCAATCAACAATCGGCGACAAGGGCTTATTTGTTTCCTTTTTGTACTTTGTATTTTGGGTCCATTTTAAGGTTGGTCTATAAGAAAATGTAATATCTTATCAGCCCGCAGAAGTAGACTTGTTCCTAAAAGAAACCTATATCAGTACATCCGTCTATCGACAAGTCTGTCTGTCTATCTGCCTTCTTTCGATTCGTTCAACGAAAGAAGCACCCAAACCGAGCGTCTAACTCAAGAAAAAAAAAAAAGAAAAAACAAAGATGGCTCTCTAAACGGATAGCGCCTTTGTGGCTTCTAGAAAAATGTTTATGCTTTCCAACCTTGCCGTCTCTCAACTGATAATGATAGTTTTCAAGCGAAATGCTGCAATCATTGTCTGCTTAACCCCAATACGATGCTACCTAAGATAAATAAAATCTAGCTTAATTCTAGCACACCCTACCCGAACGAACAAAAGACATATGAGGGCAAAACAAGAGTACGATTTTGTGTCCTCACAAAGCACATGGATTAAGTGGATTTTCTTTTTCTTCGTTTCCTTTTAGATTCACATTCGCATTATTTACGCTCCGTGCCACAGAACTCCTTAAACTTACGATACCGTACGGAAGTATTTCCAATGCTTCCATCTTTTAATATTTTTCAAAAATAATATTTTTTTTTTTTTATTACTTAAATATATGCTTATTAACTTTATCGAGTATTACTATGCTGCTACTGTTCTTTTCAAAACAATTTTTTTTTTTTTTTTAAGTTGTTGCAGTGCTTTCCCCCCTTAAAATTATTCTCATATAAATTAAAAATGAAAACCATTACCGTGGGGATCATTAAATATCTTTGATCACCCTACAGTTATTCATATAACGATTTTCGAAAATAACTGTCAATTTTAGTGTTTGTCTTCGCTCGCTACACGCAAGTTGTCAAAATATCTGCAAAAATTGCGATCTGACTGGCAGACAACTTTAGATCGATATAGAAAGGGATTCTGAATAGAATAGGAAAAAAAAAGTGTGTTTACTCTGAGTCCTTCTAGAATAGACTTCCCTTTCCTTCTACAATTGATTTCTTTTAAACAATTTTTACTGTAGTTTTCCCGATATCCATGTGTAATAAATGGAAAATTTTCAATGATTCGAAAATGGAAAATTTTCTATTATCGTCAATGTTGACACGGAACATATTAAGTTTCTCTGGGTATGTCCATTCAATATTTGCCCATATGTTGTTCGCAATTTCAGAGATAATATTTCGATAATATTTGAGATTAGTCGAGACATTCTTACAAGCACTTGCCCTAATTTGCAAAACACGATGAAAAACACTATTTAGAATATTAACATGATAACAATGTTCAATTTTGGGTATTTTTTCGTATATAAGAACTTTCCAAAGAGTAACTTTTATGCGGTTAAAATTTCTTTTCGCAATATTACTTTTTTTGTTAACCATCCATCGGCGGCCTTTTAAATGCCCTATAATTTGGCTTGATAGTCATAGTGTTATCAAATTTATGTATATAAGAAGATTACGAAAGCGCATATGGAGTTTTTCTTTTCTTTTTTTTTTTTTTTTTTTTTTTTTGGATCATCTACTGTCATAAACAACTGCCTATTCAAGCAATTGGTCACTATAGATGTATGTGATGCAAGGGTGAACACTGCCTGTCGAAAAATGTTTTAAATGTTCGTTGCTTATTTGATAGTTTATCTCGATTGTGGTAAAACTATTTTCTACCTTTGCCATCGGAAAATGTATCTTGAGAAGCAAAATTTTTACAGCATGAAGAGATCGATAAATCATTTTTCGCCTTCTACTTCCGACAACGTATCTCGCAACTAAACAATGCAAACTCTTTCGCCAATGTATTTGTCTTCTGTTTTGAAGCACCAGAAGAGAGGCTTAGTTCATTTAAAACCACTAAGAAAAACAAAGCGCCTCTCATCGATAACACCTAGTAAACAACGGGTCTTTACTTTTCTTTTCATCCCTCTCTTTACTTTCATTATCACAAAACTAAACACGATTTTCTTCGGTTCAATCAGTTTTGCTGTACTTTTTCATTTGTTTTAGTTTTAAACCATAGTAGTGTTTAAAAACAAAGAAAAAAAGCAATATTTTTACATAAAGAAAAATTTCTATTTATAGTAGTCAAAGGATATTGTTAAGGAAATTGCCAACTATGCTAAGAATTGCATAAACAAATAGGAGAAATTTTGAAAAAGGAAAAAAATTTTACCCAAAGAATTGAAATTTGCTTACCAGGTAGTAAGTAGTAAAGTAGAATGCAGAGCAAACATCAAAAGAACAAAAGCTTTGTAAAAATAATACAAAGCCGGCAATACAAAGTCAAGCGGAAAGCATAGAAAAGCCTGTTAAAGTAGAAGAATGAAAAATCACAAACACAGGGGATATTAAAAGCAGGATTTATGAGCATATGAATGAAGTTCAATTACAGTTAAGCCAAAAGAAAAACAAAATTGCTAAAGTAATCGCAAAAAAATTTTTTGTTAAAAACTTGAAGAAAATTTCTTCAAAAACCTTCTCGTATAAATATGTTTCTCTTAATATTTTCTTAATAATTGTTTTGAAATTGCTATAAAGCTCTTTACCAAAACCGTACTTGCATTGACCATAAAATAACGCCCAGAAATCACTGAATTACGAGGCAATCAATAAAATTTTACCATATTGCAGCGCCACTCTCTTGCAGTTGAATTCATTTTTTTTTTGTTTCCTTTCAAGAAGGTAATAAAAGTTGTAGTTTATCGCCGCCATGAAAGGAATTGTGCAACAAATTGTCTGCCAATATTCTTTGTTAAAATTGAAGGAAACATTTTATGAAAGTTGCGGTTGATATGAATAAAAAAACAAAATGCTTACTTTCCTCCTAAACATTATGAATTTCATTCTTTCCTTATAAATGTTTGCCTTTAAAATTTTTATATTTCTTCGTTTTTTTAATTTAGTAAAAATTACTATTGCAATTTAAATACTTTTTATAAAACAAAATTTTTTTTAATTATCTTATTATTGGAGACTGTTCGCGATTACTTTATTAATTTATTGCCTGCGTCGCAAAAACTTAAAAGGTACAATGTCTTGAGGCCGGGATACCATGGCTAAGACAAAGATAGTTGTTTCTCATAATTTTCAATAACGGAAAATACCTTTTCAGATCTACTGTCGCAAAACTTTTTAGATCAACTGGGTCCATAAAGTCGGCAGAGTGACATTTATTGAGCAAAAACAAATTACCCGTCGGTCTGCATTTCTCAAACTGTAAGTTCGCGCATGTGAAATTGTTATCCTCCCATTTAACACAACAATAGAAGTTATCTCGGCTTAGTTTTTAACGCGTTCGATTGAGTCGAGTTCTGTGAAAAATCAAATTGCTGGTTTTCATCCTTAATTCGAAAAAATATATATAGTGCTGAGTCCTCACGTGTAATGAATAATGTAATATCGGAAGCGCAAAAACTATACAAGTTCGATGTGTCGATCGAATGGTTAACCGTTAACAGCGCCGTTGAAACCGAATATGCTTCGTACACATGTTTTAAGTAATCAACTGAGTCTTGTGCGTAAGGAAACTATCGCTGGATAGAATTGCACCGATTAATAAAAGAAAAACAGTTGCAATGTACGAGAAGACAGTATAGGATGGAATTTTGTATCACTGCCGCTGTTAGTCGCTGCTGGAAGAGCAGACATTTCACCTTCTGATTAATATCCACACCAATCAACGAATCTTTGTCTGTCTGAGTAAGGTTTCGAGTCGTACAATCATATCATAGAAATTGGCGCTTAGCCAGTTAGTCTAAGAAAAGCTCGCTGTTTTCCTGGCGATTTATATTTTCCCCCTCTCTCATTGTTGTGATAAAAATAAGTGTGTTGAAGCTAAAAGAATCGATTCTGTAGAATGAAGGCAACTTTCAAAAAGTTCTTAGTATGTTTTTTTTTTCGTCCGCAAACTTTTCAATCAACTGAATGCGTCTCTTTCCGTTCAATGAATTCTGTAATTCTTTTTCAGCAGTTATGATATTGGGTCTCCTCTCTCTCTCTCTCTCTCTCCTTTTGTCTACCATTTTCTGTCTTCTTCTGCCTATTTTGCACTCTTTAGCTGTATTTATCTTCATTTCTCTTTCCTTATATCTATCGAACTTTCTCTCGCTTCATCCAAATTATCTCACTCTCTTTATTTCTCGTCCTCTACATGGCTCTATCGTTCCCTTCTTCGCCGTGCAGTGGATGTAAAATAAATATCATATCATAAAATTCATTAAATTATTCAATTTTAATTTTGAATTAAATTTTTTATTGAATTTTTTGCGAAATTAATCATCTTTCCATGTGAACATATGCACGTTTGCTAAATGTGTGACATACTTTTCAAGAGGATTTAATTTTTAATATTCCGAGCTTTACGTGCTAAAGCGAACATTAAAAATATTTTGATTTAGAAAACAAAATGTATGAAGAAGGAAACAAACAAAAATACGTTTAATACCCACCGCAGCAAACGAAAAACGCTCTTAAAAATTCTAATGTACAAGAAAGAAATATATGCTTCTAAAAAAATGTTGCCTATATTCAGGCTTAGGTTAATAATAATGTGTCTCAGGTATACATTTGGGGTTTCGAACATATGCAAAAAGAACTTTTTGTTCTGCTTTTTATTCCCCATAATAAAAGCGACATAACAAGCAAACTTTTCAGCAAGCATTTATTCCCTATACACATATGTTAAGTTAATTAATGTTTATTAGTTTTTATGACAAATGATGTTGAAATCTTTTATATGTTGATTTTATGTTTAAAAAAGATGTAAATACATATATGCATATATATACATATATATATCAGACATACAAAGGCAGAAACCTTAAAAACGCATTTAATTTTAATTATGCGTGACACCCCTTTCACAGGCTGCTGTTTAATTTCATTTCATTTTATTCCGTTTTCTGCTTTACTGGATTGTTAGAGAAAGGCAAACAAGGATTTATATATATATATATATATACAGCGGCGGCAGCATATGAGATTCAGTTGAGGTTCATGTCCTTGTACATGATTTTAATTATTATTAACGCGGGTAACCCAACATCGTCACCATCGTCATCATCAATGCAGTAAAAAAAAGGTTACGCAAGTTCATAATAGTTGCATAATAAAAAGAAAATGATTTACCAGCTACCAGAGCAACGAAAAAAGCCATAATTTATATGTACGCGTATAAGTAATTACAAGTGCAGATATTTTATCAAATTTGGCCGTCTTTATTAAATTTCCTTGTTTTCTCTCTACTTAAAGTAACCCTTTCCAATGCTTTATATCTTCTTTTCTTCCTTTCATTACGATTTTTTAAGCGGATTTTTCGTTCCATTTTTTTTTTTTTTATTTTGGTTTTTTTTTTTTTTTGCCTTTAATCCCTCTTATATAAGCATTATCATTGTCGGGTTAATATGGTTACACGTTATTGGCAGTTTTTCTGTAATCGTGGATGTGTTTGCGGCAAAAGGAAGACTAAGTAAATTATAACGTGAGAGAGAAATGATAATAAGAGGATTTAATAAAGCAAACCATAATAATAACTGCAATTCTTATATACAAAGAAAACCACTTTTTTTTTTTCTTGTATATAATATGTAATATAAGTAGTTGTTTGAAGGTCATAAACTATTATCCTTTCTACTCGTATTAGAATTGTCATTGATAACCCGTCATATCTACAAAGGGTAAACACTAACGCCTTATATATATATGTGCACGCAATCAGTTGTAAAAAAAAAAAACAGGTATGTAAAGGAAAGCAAACTTTTTAATATATAAAAAAGTTGCATAAATATTGAACAAATTCTTCAATTCTTAATTGTGGAGAAAAAATTCGAGATAGTAGTTTTTCTGCCCAAAAGTAGGCAGTAGATTTGCGAGAATTTTATCCTTAACGGAGTTGATTTTTTTTTCAAATTCCCACAAGTGAAATTTGTTCAAAGGCAGCTAAAAACATTATATTGAAGTAAGGCCGACCATTAAATACCCTACATAACATTGTCTAACACAATTCTTATATTTGTGTGAAATTACTATTGTGGGTCAATTTTAATTACAACATATTAAAACTGAGACTTTTGTACTCTACAAAGGATACAATTTTCGTGACAATCCTCATTAGGGTAGGATCGACAAAATAGGCCGAAATGGCCGAAATTTGGTACAGTAACTTTTTTTATATTAAATTACTATTATGATATGATTTCCATAATGAAGCATGGAAAATTACACCTTCGTATGAACTTCAGTTTTCGTTATACCAGACGGAATTCAAAAATTGCTCCAGCCGGTCCAAACTTTTCAAGCCAACTTATAATGCCGAGATACTGCTATTTAGCCACTTTTGTCGACAAATTTTGAAAATTGTAATTTTGCTCCATTCAGAATAAGACGTTGTATGGAGAGTGGCCTCGAAAATTGCCAGCTGTAGCTTAAACACAAATTTACATGGACAGACATCAGAGGGACAGACGGAAAGACGGACAGGTAGTCTTAGATCAATCCAGAGTATAATTCTGAATCGGTCGGTATAATAAAATGTGGATCTAACTTAATATACTCCGTGCCACACATAGTGTAGTTTATACCCTACACATTTGCCATCTCAAAAAGCATGACCCTTTGCAATATAGTTTTTCTTGCAACAAAGATGTGAAAAAAGAAAAGAATGCAAATTTGATCGGGAAAGCTCTTAATTTTCGTTTCGAGTTAATAAAACCGCATATAAATATTTACGGTTTATTTTAAAATAAATTTTTGTTGTTGTTGTTGTTGTTGTTATTGTATTAAAAGCAATAACCAAAGAGTTACTTGTCGTCTATTTTTACTGTTTATTATGACGACAAAAACGACAATCCCAACTAATGACTTGTAGATTTCAAAAGTAAAACTAAAAGTAAATAATGAAAAAAGTAAAGGGTTCCCTTGGCATTCGCTTGTATTGGGTTCGTTTAAACGCCTAGAGAAACGCTTGGCACAAAAAAAAAAAAAAGGTTAGAAAAGTTAAATACAAAATTTTATTTGTCTTTAGTTAGAACATTTTAGTGATTCTTATTTACCTAAACTTTTAATTAGGTTTTCGGAAAGAACAGCAATTTTAAAATAAATAAATGTTCCAAAAAAAAAAAACAAAAAGAATCATATAAAGAAAGCATTTTAATGTAGGCGCTTAATTTATTTTAGAGTCATTGCGTGACATTTTTTCCGTCCGTTAGCAATAACGCGACAGCCCAAAAGCTATATCCTGCCAGATTTGGGTTTAAATTAGCGTAATAGCTTAGCGGTAAATATGCTTTCATGTTGTTCGTGTGAAGGGATAAAAGAATAAATTCCGATTAGCCATCATTTTCCTGTTTTTCTTATTGCAGCCTGATCAGATCAGTGTCTCGCTTATGCCGTCTTGAGATTCGAACAAGAATACGAGCAACAGTAGAAACTTCCAAGATTGTAAACAGCTTGAATTGTTCGCTCACCATAATTTCCTAACATACGTATCCCAAAGATCCAAAAAGGAGATTTTCTTGTTCTCTCGAACATATTTTAAAGTCGGAACAAATTTTCAAGTCAAGCGTGGTTAGCAGAATACTACGTTACATGAAAACGTAACGGCTCCTTGTGAAAGTATATTATCTTCAAATTTTATGCAATCATACACCGATTGAACGGCAAGTGCCCTTGTAGGGATGAAACGATTTTGACCTTTCGAATTTTTTTTATCGCACAAATTGATAACGCTTTCGCTTGTTTAAAATTGTTCTCAATTGATTAATGGTGTCTTCAAAATCTCACGTAGTAAAAAAGCCCAATTTCGAATTTCTAATGGCTTTTGAGAGACTCAAGTTTTATTGATACATAGCCGATTGTCTTAGACATAATCTGTGTTATGTATGTGTTCACGCTACAATATCTCCGAATTATTGTTCTTTATGTTTTCATTACACGCCGTGGTATTATCATAAAGGTAAGCGATGAAATAAAAATAACTATACGATGTAAGGAAGTGAGAAAGTAGACGCGTCCTTGCTTCGGCACCGGTACTCATCCTGCGCGAACAGCACGCCACATAAACACAGCTTTACGGGTGAACTGTGATTTAATTTCACTTTTCACCTTTCGGACTGCTACATACGCACCTGGATTATTCCGCTTAAATGCAATCAACACAATTATCTTAGTTTGTATATTCATCGAAGAATATCTAAACAAAAAACGGCCACCATTGCTGGACAGTACAGCTGTTTCTCTACAATTCCTAAGAAAGTACTTTTGAATTGTGACCAATAATGGAAAAATGGATACGTTACGATATCCGTTTGGATGGATAAATTGGATACAAATGATTATTATCTGCCTCAATTGAACGAAAGTGGCTGTATATATGGCAAATGTTGCCGATAATCATGAATGTAATTGAGTCAAAAAGCGGAACAAGTCTTGGCTGCTTATTGCAAATACAGCCCAGCAAATATTAACAGCAACGAAATGGAATAAATCATCTCCATATATGAATGTATTTACTAAATGTTGTCGATTCTAGCTGATATTTACTAGTAGCGTTTTCATTTCAATGGCGGTATCGATATGTCGACTACATCATTTATCACTTAGATTTACATTCGCTGCTAACAATTTGTTAAGATTTTCCCGTTCAAATTTCAAGAGTTGAAGTCGACCTTTACTTTTTACTGAAAGTTTCCAGGGACCAATCGTTCTTCTGGTAAAAATATTAAGTTTTATACCCGAGCAAAACATTTGTGACAATGCTGTACATAAACTTGATGATATCCGCTAATATATTAACGAAAAGGAATTACAGAATATTATCGCTGCTTGGTTAAAAAGCAAAAGAGTAATAGACGCTGATATGTAATTTTCGTAAAAACTCTAGAATAAAGTTCGGAACAATTCGAAACAATTGCACCTCCTTCAGACGATGAATACATATCGAAATTCGAAATTCGATATACAAGCGATGTAGATATCAAATCATTGCATTGTTAAAACCACTACAATAAAATAGAAATTAAAAAATGTTAAATATTTCCAAGCAATTAAAAAAATATATTTCCATTTACATTTTTCTCCTCTCAAGACTTTATAATAAATGAACTTTTTTCTTTTTTTTTTTTTTTTTGATGGATAAACATCAAATTTTCCAATTTCCTGAACGTGATTCCTATGTGGATCGGAATTTCTTCTGTAACCCGAGAAGCACTCGTTCACTGTCGTGGTCATTTCATGTTTATTCAAAATGGTGTAATCTATGGAGGGTACAATCGATTATTACCTCAGGATTTCAAGGATTTGAACACTTTCGATCCGAAAATTAATTGTTGGAATCTTGTCAAACCGTCAATTCCCAGATGTCTTCAACTGAATGCTGTTAACGACGCACAACTGTTTCACTTTGCTACTGCTAGTCAATGTCCCCACACTGTTGAGGAATCTGATAGCGCTCTTAGTCATTTGCTCGATTCTATGCCCGGTCTTAAAACATTAGCCATTAGTATTGATACTACGTGCTTGTCTGCTAAGTGGGAAATGACATAAGACCCATCCCTGACTCAGTCAGATTCCATAGCTCTACCAGGTCATAGTACTTCGCAAAAATAATCAATTTCTTTATATTGAGAAAGCAGAAATCATACATATACTCAATAGAATAAATAAAAAAAAAAAAAAGAAACCGATTGAATTTCCAAATGACTCTAAAATAATGATGTAGTTAATCATTTCTTTTTATTGACATCGTATTAAAAAACGACAAACGTTTTCATAATGATGGAAATATACTTTTTCTCTCTGGAACTGCTTATATAGCTTATAATCGTTGAATGTTCGATGTGCTAATAATAACATCCAAATTTTCATTTCTATTTCAATTTTTGCACTGGAGTATGCCCTCAGCAAATTAGACAATAACATGCACAAGTTTAAAGCGAATCTTCAGTTCATCCTAACATAAAGTAAATGCATTTTTTCTTATTACCACGACTTTTTGCTGAATACAAGGAATGTATCAGTGGATCCGCAAGGTGTATCGGAATTCTTCAGCCGGTTTTACTTTGACTACGGCATGAAAGGCAATCGCCCAGATTCGTTTATAATCTAAAAATGTCAAAAGCATATATCTTGTGGTGCGTTGGTGTCCTTGATTGCTTGGGAGGCAACAAACAAGATAGTTAAGATACGATCCTAGGAGAATATGGGTGTTTTAATAAACATAAAAGGATAGAAGCAGCCGAAGAGGGACAGATTTGCGATGTTTCATAAAATGTCAGCTCACATGTTAAGGTGATTAGGAAGCCGGCAACTATCGTCACTTTTTCACCTCTTTTATCCAATTTGACTGCACTCGAAAAGCTTTTATGTATAAGTTATAAATTATTAATAAAAATTTTCATACATTTAAAATAGATTTCTTTCTGCATAAATAAAATTCAAAATGCTCTTCAATTACAGTCAACAATTTTGATAAAATGTTTGCATATAATGAAATTGTTAAACAAAGCCCCAGGCAAAAAGTATTAAAATATATTTTAAATTAAAAATTTCTTTTCTTTTTTTTTTTTTTTTTTTAATACATAAACAACAAGATTTGAGATAGAAAATTTTTGTACATTACGATATCAGACTAATGGCATAAAAAGATATTTCCTGCCGTTTCGTTTTGTTTAGTTTCTATTTATGTCGCATTTGTCATCTCTGTGTGATGGTTTGTTTATATTAAAATTTGTCTTTTTTTACTCAATGTTGTTTGCCTTTGCTTTGCTACGTAGCATTTCTTCGCTCCGGGGCTAATATCAGTTTTGATGTGGGCGAAAAAAGTGTAGAAATGGAATAAATGACCAAATATTTATGTTAGAATGTGTTCTATATGATGGAAGCCGAAAGAAAATGTCATTCTTTATTATAAATAACACAGGATATCGGCGAGATGCCCCATAAATAGTAAATTTTTTAAAGTAATTAGCACATCGTTGTGTGTAATGATGTACGACAAAAAAAGTTAGAAAGAAAAAAAGAAAATTAGCTTTTTATTTAGATCTACAAAGTAGGCAGTGAAAATTTTTTTTGTTAAACATGTAAAAATAGGCTAGGGAAATTTTTATATTTAAAAGAAAGCAGAAAAGCGCAGATACGCCCACAACTAATCTATGCGCAAATTTTAAAGTAATTACCTTAGCGCTTAGGAAAACTAACTAAGCAATATACGTATATGTACATGTGCATATTCGGTGAGTGACAAGATCACGATCTCCGTCGTCAAAAGAAAATTGATCTAATTTCATGTATTTATCTTAAATGACAAGGTACACAACAAGGATTTGAAATTATATAAACCTTTTTATTTTATAAAATTTAAAAACCGCATAGAGCCCTAATGCTTCTGAGGTACCTGACCAACGTCTACGTCTACTTAACACCTGATTGTTTAATGCTGCCAGAAACTATGGGCGAACCTCATCCACTACAATAAGCAATGCATCATACTTATTGGGAGCAATCCCTCTTTGACCGACTTAAATGCCGTGGAAACCTACAAATTTCTTGACTTTTCTTCTTACGTCTTACGCCACATCGACATAGCTTTAGATGTTTTTTGACTATACGCAGCCGAAATCACTCTTACCTTCAAATCTTTCACACTTTTCGGAAGGCCGTCCAGCACTCTACCCTTTCTCGAGGAAATTTCTTTTAGAAGAGATCATTAACGCAGCTCATTGTGCCCCAGCTCTTTACTGCTGCACAGTACCTCAGTTCTCTTTTCGTGAAAGGAAAGAGTTACGAATAGTAAATCTTAAAACCTTCTTAGCCGATAACTGAGTAATTGTTAAGTTGAAGGGGGGTTCCGCCCCCCACTTACACGCGAGGTAAATAGGCATTTAAAAATATAAGTATAAGTACATATGCAAACATCAACGTGCAAGAAGCAAATTTCTCTGCCAATTGGTTCTAAGAACCTCAAGTTGGCCGTGTGTACGTTATGACCCGAATGGGGAAGAAAGGGTGGATATAATCTTGTACAGTCAATCTAAATTTATTAAATGACGACGAGTGTCTCATGTCTCATGTCTCATACGATGAATTTAACTAAAAAGCGATGCTTGGCCTCTAAGCAACTATTTGTCCAGAAAAACCCCACAATCACCTCAACTCTTTCCCTTCAGACCCATCGCACTGCTCAAGTTAAGTAAGTGTGTTAAAGAGCGTATAAGCTATCGGTTTTTAGGAGAAAATGTCTAATTTCTACGAACTCGTACATAAAAGCAAAATACAGTCATCGTTGAACATTAATGGGAATTACTCACGCGACTCGATTGCTTAATGTATGCTCGTCGCTTTTCTATTCATTCGAACATATCGAATCGAACTCTACGTTGAGTTAGGTTTGGCTTTTTGAACGAATGTTTTTCTTTGTTGTGTTCTTTGCGTTTCAATCCTTCAATGCTTTAATTGGACATGAAGAAAGTAGAAAAGGCAGAACCTTTTTTTTTTTTTAAATCTCGCGGCATTAAATTACAAATACACTTTTCGTTGCCTGTGTTAAAGCAGATTCTACAACCATATGCGCACACATATCTAGCTTTCTAGCGAATCTTTGCAAACACATGTTGTTCTATGCTTAAATGATATATATATGTGTTTCTTTTATTGCCGACAATGAGTATTTTCTTCGAGAAAGTAATGTCGCAACGTTTAAGAACGAATAGCGCAACGTACATACGCGTCGGAATGACGATGATTGATATGCAAAGTTTCTTACGAATGATAACAAACAGCAACGAGTAGAAAGACGATATTAAATAGCAATTGACAATATAAAGATTCGTGTGTATGCAGATCTCGTCGAGCGTAATTTTTATTGAGTCATTAATAGATATTTCTATTGTAAGCTTCGTGATTTAGTTACATGATGCCGATTAAATATTATAATGTTAAGTCAACGGAAATATATTGTTTCACAATGAAATGAAATAAATATTCGTAAGTGAATGTTTTAGAGATTCATACAAGTCGGATAATATGAACTCATTTCATGATCTAAGCATTCTGTTCGATCATAAGCTTCGAGTCAATAAAACAATCTTTAAATAAAGGTATATTTGTTGGTCCAGGGATTTCGATGACTACGACATATCAAAAAGACTGTATATGACCTTGATACGGCCTATACTGCAATCTACCTTGCTTCCACGATCACCTTCCTGCTATTGCCATATTAAATGAATAGAATTGTTTTGTAAATTTAGATTCCGATTTACTTATCCCACTGTCACCGTACGAAAATAGGTGAGTCGAACGTAGGTTTGGGGGAAATGACATGAGTATTCCCTTTTTTATTTGGACAAACCGTCGTCCGGCAAAGATGTAAATTTTATCATCAATGACCGTATGTATAATTTACATTTGTTTAGGTGCCCAGCTTTTAGTTTTTGAATTTGGAGAAAGAGGTGAAGTAAAGCGTTAGACTATAGCAAGAATTGAGTTCGAGAACTTGTACAAGGCCCCATGTCGTTGAATAGAATCGCTATTTAGAACAGTTCGGAGAGAAACCGTAAGGCGGACCTTCAATAAAAGGCACATTCTATGAACATTTATGCCATTACTCATAATTCACACATGCAATTTTCTTCGGATCGAGGAGATAGGGCTGAGAAATTAAAGGTAAGCCTGCTAAACGGATGCTTGGAATATATTGACGAGCTTGCACATGGCATTAGTAGGCGAAGATCACCTTTTTGAGGCTATACAAAGAAAAATTTCTGCTTTTACACATGCCGTTACTCCCTACTTTCATTAAATAATATAAGGGAGGAGCTTTCTTACTTTCTTAACTCACTTACCCAATTCGAACTCAATTATAAACTTTTTCGTCCCTTTAGGTTCTTTTCGCAATCTAATCTCTTTGTCGGGCTTCTTGTGCTCCATTAACCCGTTTTTAATACCAGCATATTCTCGATGCCATATTTCCATTAACACAATAATTTTGCAGTGTCACCCGCTACGATCCATTAATTTAGTAGTGCATAGTTTACCAACTTTCGAATATTGTCATCGTTTTAATTCTGCACTCTTAGCTAATGTATATCGGTAGCAAGTTTGCTTTTGGTCTGAACGTGTACATGCTTTTTTCGTTTTCCTTTTTATTCTCCTCATTCATTTATTTATATATAAATTTCGTAATCTTAAGATTCTTTTCTCTTACTAAAAATTTTATTTAGGTTAACCCTTTAACCTTAAGCACTACTTAATTTCAACTAAGTCTATGTTGTCGCTGACTTCCACTCTATTCCATGTGAATAAATAATAAATGAATAAATAACATTTTTACAACAAAATATACAAGCATATGCTGATACCCTTCTATACGCACTTAACATATATTTGCTTTAGTATCCATTCATTCCATAAGTATTCATTCATTCATTCATTTCTAAGTAACAATATTATACATAAACACTTAATTACTGTTTAGTATAACCTGAGCGCAACATGAAGCTTCAATTAGCGTAAGTTATTAACTGAACTCAGCCGCGTTTTGTTACCCATCTGTCAGCTCGTCGGTTTGTCTGTCTCCATATCTATACGTCATCGATCCTATTCATTTTTCGGATGTTCCGATAGTTCTTATTGGCGATCTTTAGCGACCATTTAACTATATGACTATATTCCTCTCTAACTGCACGGTCGCGTCCATGAATTTAGATTGGTGTCCATATCGTATGTGACAGCTTTTCAATTTATTTAATCATAGAATATGTACTCGAAGTGTCGGCAGACGCAGTCAAGGTCTTAAGTTTTTTAGAGCGATATTTAAAAAGTAACTCACTGCAGCCTATAGTCCTACCATCTACGCTGCCTATACCCAGTCAAAATTGGTGTACAACCTGCATGTGTGGATCGGAGCCTCCAAACATTGCTTGGAGGCCCTAGGCCACGTACAACGAAGACCCCAGGCCCTTAGAGACGGCGAAAACATGTCCAAATCGTTAGCGTAACTTCCGCTGCGTCGGCTTATGTACCGGTATATTCAGGGCAAGTGGTCTACCAATTAAGTCCTTTAACAAGACTACAAGACTTTCTCAGCGTCCTCACCCACTCCTTGTGGAGTTACCTTTATATCGTACAACACACTAACGCGATTTGTCGTTTTTTAATCGTACTGCCCGCTTTGGAACAACAATATTTCGCTTTTGTTTTTTTCGAAAAAATAGGAGGAGGGGTCCCTATTGTTATTCCCCTAATCATGAGTAATTCTAACATTAATCATTCGTTAAAATTGTTGACCTTTTGGGTTTTATTTAGCGCTCTGTGCTGTCCTCCTGCTCCTTATATTGATAAGGTTATGAAACAGTGCGTTCTGGTCGTTCGTGCATAATCAAGTTGTACACTGACTTATTGGACAACTAAGACTCTTCTAAAATTATTCAGAATTCAACGGAAATGTCTTCGTCTAGCTCTTGCGATCATGATTTTCACTCACATATTAGGCTTAGAAAAGATGGCAAACATTATGCATCTATCTGAAATGATTCGTTTACCTGCTAATTTCACTGCTACTAAAATTTCGTTCAACGAGCGAGTGTAGCGGTGCTAGCTTCCATTTACGGTCTTCTACCACGCAGTTCTTCTCATCCCTTTTTTAAAATCTTCGCTTATAAACTCAATAATTGCAGCCTTTGAAGCAACCACTACGACCAACGCGTACCAATCGAATTACTCCTCAACTCTGAAATTACTATTTTAGATACATCATCGAAAGGGCCTTCTGATATATATCCTATCCTGTCCGTTGTTATCAGCGAACAGTGCTCTTTCCAATTGACACGGGTTTCAGTAGCTTGTTGAACACTTGTTCGGTTTTTATGACCCTAGCGAAAGGTGTATCAGATATTCAAAATTTAAATGTGCAAATGGAAAATAGTGGTAATCAGCAATCGACAATACTTCGATTAATCTGCTCATTCATTTTGTTCTGAAATAACCTCATTTTTTATCACAAAGAAACGGCACGAACCAATTTATACTCTTTCTCTATTTTTGATACTATTGTTTACTTGTTTCTATACCACTTTCAAAAGCACGAAGCATGGATTCGTAGAAAAGAAAATCCGTAAAGATTTTGATTAAAATTTTAATACTTTTTTTATATTTTATATGAACCGTATGAAACTCTGCTATCATTGTACAACTGCTGAGTCTATCGCATTAAAGAAATTCGGCAAAGAGCGAAGCAAGTGGTCTGAACTAAATGATAGATGTATTGCTTGGATGGATGCTTGGCCACCCAAGTAATCGCTCATATCATCTTTATTATTAACACCAAAAATTGTTGCACAAGCCTATGGAAAGTTATCGTTTTAGTCGAAGTAATATCGGAATGTATAGCGGATTTTTACACGAGTTTGACTGATTATTTGGAAGCTGTCACATTTTTCAGGCGCTATAGTATGGGTTGATAGATTTTCAAGTACAATTGGAAAGAAATCCATGAACTTTCTACTTGAACTTTGCATTCATTTGCAAATCAATTTTTGGCCGATAAACAAAGCAGTTCGCTCACAATCGAAAATATTATTTTATAATATGCAATTTTTAATGTTTTCTTTTGCAGAGACAGATATTCGAGGAACCGAGGAACGTAATTGATATAACGAAATTTGTCACGTTCCCCTAATGATAGCTTTTTGCCCCTTCCTACCCTTTGCCTACCCTTATAAGCACAGTTTTTTGATGGAACGAAGCAATGTTTATAAGTTAGTTTAGCTGTGTGTTTCCATTTGTCCGCCAGACAGCATTCATTTTACAATTCGAATAAAACTTTTGCAAAAATAAAAAGTAAAGCAATGCAAGTCAACTTTACTCCTTATTATTGTTAATCAACAGTTCGCCGACAAATATAGTCTAATCTATAAACACGCACATATATTTTATACGCATACACTCTATATGATATTTAAGTTACGTCACATACTTGAATAGAACGAAAACAAAAAAGAAGAGCATGGAACATTGCACAGATTCCCTTTATCGCTATTCTTAGATTCAATCAATAAAAATAAAATCCGTACCTCTTGATCGATTACGCGGCAATACATTTTTGAGGAAAAATTTCTAAAATGTATTTTGAAACGCAATATAAGAAAAAAAAAAAAATTTTGAAAAATAAAATAATTTTATGAAAAGAAATCGAAAAAAATTCGAATAAATCCGTTTATACAAGATTTCTTTAATAAAAACTAATCAGTTTCAAAAAAAAAAAAGTCCTTAACAATTTATATAGAATTTTGTAAAACAATTTATCAGAAATACTTTATTAGCTAATACCAGGAGACGTTTAGAAAATGTTATCAATGCTTGAAGGTTTCGATGAAAAAAATGTAGACAAACGACTCTTAACGCCTCGATTGCTCGATTAATACGTAATTGTGTAGAAAATATTAAGAAACTCTGACTTGGAGTATAATAATCCTTGCATTGAACAACACTTTGTCCTACTTATTAAAATATATTTGAAAAAAAGAAAAAAAAAATTATTTTTATATAAAAGAACAATAACATAGCACAGCAACATGTTTTTCATATAATATAAAGTATAAAGCCTACTTTTAGGCATGTTATTGTTTAGCCTTGTAGTTCAATGCAAATGTATGGTGGTGTATGAAAAAAAATAAAAAAAATGCAAAAAATAAAAATAAATGAATAAATAAAAAATACATTTTTCCTTATGCTGTGTTTTAATGTTTATAGACTTTTTTTTGTTTTTTACTTTACTGAAATGGTTTTTCATTTCATGTTTTTATCCGCAAATGTATGTGTTTTTATGCATGTCTTCCGGCAATATGACAGTGATGTATATATATATATATATATATATATATGTGCGGTTGTGTGTTAAAATTGTTCAAAATGCACATATAAGGTATAGGAGAAAAGAAAAGGAAAAAAAATAGAATAAGGGAAGCTATGATTTTTTTTTTCTTTTTTCTTTTTTTCCTATGCTTGACAACAGATATTCGCCTAGTTTTCTTGTATCAGTTTTATTTCTATCTTCCTTTCATTTGTTTGTTTTGATATTTTCCGGTATAATGGGACGTGGGATTTACTTTTTTCATATAAAAGGAAAACAAACGTAAACTATTATATACTGAGTGTGTGTTGACATATGGCGACGATAACGATTACGGTAAATATTACTACTCTAATTTTAAAATTACTTTTGAACAAAGCATTAAATTGATGAGCAAATCTTTTAAATGGATTTTTACACTTACCTTTTCTCTTAACATATCTCGTATCCGACCCGCCTGATTTTTAGAGCGATGCAACTCCAATTGTAACTCTAAACAACGTTCTTGCCAGTTAATCTAGAAGAAAGCATCTAAAAATAAAAAGACAACTCGTAGACTTTAAA
>CCAG010015780.1:0-92415 GCA_001077435.1 Glossina morsitans morsitans
TAGATATCCTCCCGTTCCCCAAAAATTAAAATATCGCCTACAAAATTGCAAAAGAATTTGGAAATGACTCTAAATGGTCAAAGGGCATGCGTAGGATGCCCACCTATGCAACAAAAACTGTGAATAGTTGCTTTCCGTGCTTGTTGCTTGTTATTCATAAAGTACAACATATAAAATAGAAAATTCAATAGCATAGAATAAGAATATTTTGCTTTTTCCCTTTTTTTAGTTCTCTTTAGGATATAACGGGAATGGGTACAAAAGATTCCGATATGACTGAATGTAATTTTCTTACTTGTTTTAACATCGGTTGCGTTATAGGACCAATGCATAATTAAAAGAGTGGTCTAGCACTGCTAAGAATGTTAAGTTTCCCCATCCCGCAACCTTATTACTGATTTTAATATAGATTTTGTTTAGAATAGAGAAACCACAGTCCCCCGTAAGATGCTTGTTCTTGTTTTTTTTTTTTTGTGTAAGATGCTTGTTGTTGTTTTTTTTTTTTGGTGTAAGATGCTTGTTCTTGTTAAGTGCATTTCTTGTCCTTGAAGGCCAAAGCTGAACAAAGTTTCGCACTAAAAATATTTTGTGACCTTAAACGCTTTCTTAACCACATCGAAACGTTATTGGCCCCTGTGACATTGTCAAATTCCGTCTGCGGATTTATGGAGCAAGAAAAATTCGGGAAACAATAAGCTGGAAATAATTATACGAAGCTTACTCAAGCTTAAAAAACTGAAAAATGGTAAATGGGAATTAAGTTAACTTAAGGGGAATGAGTGAGAAAATATTAGTGCAACTGTAATTTTCGATACCGACTTATGTGTAAGAGTTAAATGAAGAAAGTGAACAAATGTAAGTTTTTTGGCACATTAATTTAGATAGAATGAAAAGCGAAGTGGAAAGTGGAAAGATCGTGAATTTGTAGATCCTTGTTGATGAACGCTGCATACCTGTGGATTATTTCATAACAAAAATACAGCATAAATCTATGCCGGGCGTCTATAAACGGCGATCTAGAAGGCAACTAAGTCCATCTGCTAAAACCCTGCAATAATCTATTCGAATAAATTTCATTTAACTTGCAGGTCGACACATGATAAACGCCGTTTCCGTTCACGAAAACATACACCTTCACACAGTGGCATCATTCACCACCGGTGCTCCTACGACACTTAGATTATATTTAATTTATCACTTCATACATGTATGTAGGTACAATGTATATACATGTAAATATTAGGTTGTTTTGAAATTTCTACGCTTTTTCGCTGTGAAATAAAATATTTTTTTTTTAAAAGGAATAAATTTTTGTTTTGGATGAATTACATCTTACTTACTTTTACAAAATTAACATAAGCCGGCTTTACACAACTATATACACCTTTAATCCTAATTATATATCCAGCCATTTGAAAAAAGTTATTTCAATCTAGTGTCGGGAAAGACCGCAAGAAATTTTCGGTCCACCCGATAGTTCTTTTTTATTGTTTCTCTCTATAATTTTAATTATAGAACTTAAATAAATTACTTAATCTTTTAATCTTTCTTACTTATAACATCTACAGGCGCATATAACTACATTAATGGGAGCATAAAGTTTTAAATCAAGTTCGTAACAAACGTGATTTTTTCAAACTTTAACAATCTTGCTTTTTTTTAACTATGAACATGTGACTACTTCGTATCCTTTTTGTTCATTTTCATTTAAAGCGTTGCCTTTTATTGAACTCTAAAGAAGCAACTCTGTTCTTTCTCTATTCTCAACATATAGTAATTTTTTCATAAAGCATGTAAAGCGAAAAAGCAGCTAACGGTATTTATAGAGGCAAAAACAATATTATTGTTACTATTTTTTTCTAACAAGGAGATGAAATAAAATTCCATCTACGTTTAAGTTCAAAAATATTATTTAATTTTTCTACCGTCTGAAGTCGATGGGAAATCTGTAAACTATAGCGAAAACAAACTAAGATGGGTAAAGAGCCGACGCTACCGTTGCTAAAATAGATATAAACTGTCAGAACATCATCTCATCAACATCATGTTTAAGTTCGCGTGTGAAGGGAATAAAGCATAAAAAAACTTAACAAATGTTCCTGTAGAAGTTTTTCTTTTTCTCATTTCCTGTTTGTTTCTCTTTACTTAACACATTCCGTTGTCTTATAAAATAATTAGTTTATGCCTTATTTCTCTAGCTAAAATCATTGCCATTTTGGAAAGTTAAGGAAAATTGAATCGCATTAACGTTTTGTTCAGAGAAAAAATAATAATGTTATCTTTACTTTGCAAGGGTAATCCTTGTACCCAGGAGCATATGACGTAGGTATAGTATCGTAAAATATGTGGATAATAAATAAATAGAGATGGACTCAAGACTTCAGGTACTACAAATTGACATCATTATAATAAAGGAAACAATGAACGGATGCATTGGATTGAAAAGTGGACAAGGCTGACTGAAATCTTGCTCGAGATTTGACGACTTCCGCATTTAGAGATTCAATGAAAAAGGAACTAATGAAAAGTATAATGATTATTATTGTGTAATTATATTAACAATTAACAATTACTACTAGCTAAACTATAGAGTTATCTACTTTTTGTTTGCGAATGCAAACATAAATGAAAGATATTTCTGATTCTGATTGCTATTTGGATCAATTTTTTTTTCAGTATATTGTTTAGATCTTTTCATATAGCTGAACAGCGTACAGAAATTGAAAGAGGATGACCGAGAGTCGAACAAAACGTGACTTCTACAAAATGTTGTAACATGCCATACATATCGAAACAAAATCAATTTGTTCAGGGGAAGTTGAATGGTTTGTATATCTCCCGACATGCCTTTTGTGGGTTCGTCACAAAGATCATGACATATTGTTCCCTTGGATAAATAAGAGCAGCTTTTTGTGAAAAATTGGCGAAAATTGGTCTTCCACGGTTGAAATTTTACAAAATTTCAGAGGCGGTTCCTTACATGAAATGACATGAAAATGGCATGAACTAATATTGAAAGTAAAAGAAAATTCATGTCGATGTTGCATAAAATTTAGTTTTTGTTCCAAGTTAAAAAAAAGCTCTCTCTCCCACACATAAAATTGGGAGCTGAAAAGGACGTTAGGCAGAGCCATCATGTAAGAAAGTTTTGACTGTCCGTCTGTTTTCATCTGTCTGTCTATCTCCTGAGCGTTGGCTAGACAAAAAGCGACCTACCTTACCAGCTAGCTAGCATGACAATGATATACGTTTTGACGATCGACCGAAATATATTATATACACGGAACTCGTGGCACTAAAAGTGTCGCCTTTTTAACGTATGTTCTCTGTATTTATATTACAGGATGGTACGAACAATGCGACTACTTTTAAATTTCGTTACATAAAAGCGATCAAAAAGTAAAATTTTTAAGGAATTGAATTTTTGACCATACCTATCTTTATTTAGCTATGTGTGGGGTGATAAATTTAAAAATAAAGCAAAAATTAATTAACAAATATGACAAAGAATCGCCAGATGAAAGAAACAAGAAAAAAAGGAGTAAAACCCCAAGCAGCATATTAAAATCAATATATATATATATACTTATGGGGTCAAAAACTAACGTGAATTTTTTATTTAGACTGCATTGGGACTAGGTTTCTAGAAAATCATGAAATTAATCTTTATGGATTGCTATTCGCCGTCTTTAACTTCTATGTGAACTTTCATATCAATATATTCAATTGGTGCACATGTGCACGCCTTTTCATTAACACGCAAAAATGATGTATTCCACTTATGCGACGGTTTGCTCTCGCTCCACTACGTTGCGATGAAATTGGTAAACCGGATTTTTTATTTTATAAAGAAATAGTACGTGACAACAAAAGGTTTCTTATAAGTTTACAATTTATTGAAAATTAAGAAGAGACTAGTTTTATAATGAGTTTTATGTGATTAAAAATATGATTGCTTTTCTCTTAACTTAATTCATCAACAAATTCCGCTGCAATGTCTTCCAGCAATTGATCGACAGCATCCGCGTCGCTTGAATTAAGTTCAGTCCAACTTTTTTTTGAACTACTAGGCGTAGCATCTTCATTAATTTTCCGTTTTTTTGAGTTGGGAGTATATGTTTGCTCATCATCCATTTTCTCCTGTACGACTGCCTCATTTATTCTATCACCTTCATTACCGCATTCAGCGTCCAGTCCGGAATGATTAAAGGGTTTATTTTCGTTGTCGATAACCTCGTTTATTTCCTTACCTTCTCTATAGCGTTCAGCTTTCAGTGCAAATGATGAAGAATTATTGTGATGATCAGAAGGTCCTGTTTCATCATCCCCAAGCTCTTGATTTTCAATGTTAATTAAATTATCGCTGTTAGCAGCTTCATTGTATTGTGTTGTTCCCAACAAGATTCCAGGCGTAGTATTCAATAAATGTTCTTGTCCTAATTTAACGAATGCATTACGAATATCTCGTGCTTCTAAAGGAAACAACAAACTCTCCTTTTGTGGATGAATCAGTTTTTCCAAGTTTCGTATCAAATGTGCGCAATGATTTCTCACTGACAAACTATTGTCACTCAAATGAGCGATCTGCAAAATTTTTAAAGCAATTTCCGTTGGTGGAGGGCACAGATGATTCGGCGCCATTATTGTCACGCTTAAGCTATTATAAACTTCAAGACGATACAAGCTATTATGTTGTATTACCGTAGACGTGGGCAAACTATCATACAGTTGAATTGCAAGTTGTGTGATATTTAGATGAATGGCTTTCACAGTTGGTGGTTTCAAAAAGTTTGCAAGTGTCCACAAAATTTGTTGTAAGCAGCGTAAAGCCCACACAACGCTTGTGAACAAATTCTTGCTTCCATATTGGTTACTTTTACGATTTGAATTGCCTTGAGAAAACTTGGACTGCTCATTATGAGCTTTGTTCAACTGTCGTCTAGCCTTTTTTGAAAGGTGTTTACGAGCTCCACTTGAAACTTGTAAAGTCATTCCACTATGCATGCACGGAATGTCGCTAAAGATTTCATTTACTAAGAATTCGGCAACTGTTTCACCATGACACCCACTTTTTAACGTCTGACACCACAAGACTATAGTTTCGTAAGCTTTTGCTCGTAGACTTGCCAAATTGATTCCATTGCTTTCTTCTTGTGCTTTTAAAGCTGTAGTCCATTTTAATGAATGTAATGTAATATCCCAGATTAGTTGGTAATGCGGCTTCAAATGTGGACCTAAAATTAATATCAAAGTATCCAACAGACGTAAGAGATCTTTGTGTAGTTTAGGCAATAATACTCCTAATACCAAGTTATCCGCGATGGGGTTTTGCTGTAACGTAATGCACGTGACACTCGTTCCCACGCTAATAAGGTTTAATATTTTTTTTGGCATAATGGATTTTTCGACAGGAAAAGGATCTTTTAAAGCTGTAATCAAATATTCAATTGTGTTATGAGCGCGTACATACAACTGCGCAGCTTTCTGCACCGGCTCACTACTAAGATCGATTATTGTTTTGTTTCCTGTCTCCTGAGTGCTGTCGCCTTCATAGGCTTCTGAGCAATTTGAAAACATTTCATTGAAAATGGCATGAATAGAAGCAACTAATTGATTTTGATATTCTTGCCAGCGTGTTTTATGGTTTACGCCTTGTTGACCTCCACCACGAATTTGCTGCAACATGTGCATACACTTACCGCAATATACGATAATATTGTGATCAGTCGAATCAATAAATTTTTTTAAAAATCTATCTATTACGCCTTGAAAAGAAGCGCTAGGCGCAGCATACAATCTCAAGCAAGTTTCTATGCAGCGTAATGCACTTTCTATACCGATTTCTAAAACATTATTCAGAGATTCGTAGACTTTGTAGAGATAGTTATTTATGAACATTTTTGATAGATCACAGTTTTCGTGACATCTCGTTGCAAACTTTGTTAACAAATCAAAACATAAAATCATGTTACTGGAATCCTGGCTGCTACATGATTTTAATAGTACAGGTATCCATATATTGGCTTTTCTTTCTAAAACCGCTGTTTGTGAATAATCCAAAAATTGATTGAGTAATTGAAACCCCAAAGTACGTGTGTTCGATTTCAATAACAATAAATTGATGCGCTGATCGATGTCATCACACTCATCAAAAATCTTATGCTCACAAAGACCATCTAAATAAATATCCAAATAGGAGTTTTCCGTTGATAAAAGTGTTTGAAGTATAGATTTCATTTCGTTCGTTTTATTTTAAACTTCCGCTTTCTTAAAAGAAAAATAAATTAAAAATGATTTCGTTGACTTATTTTCTTTTTTTTTTGGCATTACACGCACGTGAGTTCTAATTAACTAACCACGAAGATGAAGTTTTATTCTTTATTATGGCAACGCTTTTAAAAAAAAGATAATAAAATAAAATCCCCAAGAAAAACAAGATAATCCAATTTTTAAAAACAGTGCCGAAGATGTTCTCGTCAATGATTTATAATTCAATTTTCCACCTGTACGGTAATCGTCCAAATGTTATTACTTTAATAAATGTTGTCAAATTCAATTCCTTATAAGTTACAACATTTCTTGTTTCTTTGTCCTTGCTTTAGTACTTTTTACTACGTCTAATTTAGAGATAAATGTTTCAAACATTGAACAGCTGATTGCACGAAAGTTTTTGTAGTGTTATTTAGTGTTTTCTTCAAAATTGAAAAACAAGAACATTTCGATTCATTTAAAGTAAGTTTTGTAAGTGTTTTAAGTAAGTTAAGAAGGTTTTTGCACAAGTAGTTGCCTTGATTCGCATCTTGTATATCATCCCACTATAGGGTTTGTTGTTACTTACAAGCAAATCATCAACGATTACCGCAAAGATTCGATTGCAATTTTTTGACATTCATTGGTTTTAAGAAGGGTCGAGTTGATTTAACCAAATGGTTGCAATTTTTGTATATATTGAGTGAAAATTAGCCATGATTTGGACTTGAGTTAGCTAGGACTTATCCCAAAACTTGTCCAACTGACTTGATTGAACTAAAAAGAAATGAATGCCTTCAAATTTATATTTTTTTGATTCAGCTAATTTTTTGACGAAAATATTCTCTTCTTCTTTTTTTTCTTTGTTGGTGCTAAATGCGAAAAGTATACTTTTTGTTTATACGTCTCATTTTCGTAACCCTTATCGTAATAATTTACCAGTTTTGTCCTCTGTTTTGTATCGTCTTAATATGGACATTAGCTGTACATTTTTCTGCTTAGCGTGAGACTTGAAGTTTATTTTAGACAAACATTCTGAGAGTCACAAAAATTGAAATATAAAATCAATACTTGACATAGGGTATTTTAGCTTTTCTCCACGGAATAGGTTCCCGCACGCTAAAAGTTGCAGTGAATTGCAAACGTAGACGGGCAGTTTTTTTATTACAGCTATTATTGATGGATATATTGAGTATATTGAATTTATTAAAACGTTGCAACGCCCAGAAGGAAACATTAAAGACCCCACAAAGAATGTATGTTCTTGATCAGCATCAATTTCTAAATAGATAGCACGTACGCCTGTCCCTCTCCGTAATGTCTGAAAAATGAAGCTATCGTCTTCAAGTTTGATAGAAAAATTTGAAATTCTTGCACGAAGGTTGGTATTGAAAATGGGTCAAGTCGGCAGAATGATAGGCCGAGAGTACCACACAAACTGGGAACATCTCTGTATTTCAGAAGGAATAAAAAATTGATTTTTTGCTTATTACTCATAAACAATAGCAGATAAATGTACAAAACTTTGAAGGCATATTCTCTGAGTGATGCTGTAGTGCCTATGCAAAAATTGAGAAAATAATTTGCCCAATATTATAGCGTAGCAAAATTTAATATTTTTTGAATACCTATATAACGAGCAGAAACAAGTTTCAAAAACCCTGTAAAGTGTATAAAATCTTGGCGAATTTCACTGCCACGACCGAATATTGTTTTGTTATAGGCTTTTGCCAACGCAAATTAAAGATTGAGAAACAGTATTTAAAAAATCCGCAGCCTCAGAACATATATGACTGCTATTAACTCCATGTTCAAAACTTTACGAAATTACACCTTGGATAATTTGTAGGGAAGTTTTTTTCAGAAATCTTCCTAACAGTGATTGCTGCAATACGAAGTATTCTTCTCTGATGGATCTCACTCTTCTCGTAAGCTCATCTTTGACGCCTTTTCGGCCTGCCTGGAAAGAATTGTTGCATTCACAAATTCTGTCATCGGAACGTCAATTAAAATCTTTTTTTGAAACTTCCAACGGTTCTTTGCACTTAATTCCGTTTTTCACATTTTCAAATATTTAAAAAAAAATGCTCATTTACGGTAAAATATTACATTAAATCTTACCCATTCGGCCGCTCAAAGCATCGAACTCTCTGTACATTGCTACCAACACATGCAAACTAAATAATACCACAGGCATTTTAAAAGTTTTATCGAATTTTTAATAAAATGATGAAAAAATGAATTATAAAAAGAGCCATAACCGTTGGTCTTGCATGTACGCCTGCAAAGTGAACACATCATTTATTGATTCTTAAAAAATTAAAAGGAAAGTTGTTATTTAATATGACCTGCTGCAGATTTGAATGTCCCAATGTTAGCGGCTTTTGCCATCATAGCTGGTATGTTACTTTGTTCGTAAGTTCCGCTAAAGTAATGGGCGAAAGGTCCCGAAGCAAATACACCAACATCGTCGCCACCATGTGTTTCAGATGCCAAAGGCACCGTAGCCAAGTATTGGAAATTAGGATCGATGGTTTCTTCTGGGTTAATTCGTTTACGTCCTTTTTTGTCATAAGTATTCTCGAAGCCAGGACCGTTAGCATAAGATAAAATTGTATATGGCAGATCATCATCGGCCTGATCAGCAGCTAAACCAGTTATATCCTCATCGCGATACTTTTTAAAATGAAATATATTAATAATTGGAGTAAAATTGTCGAGTATGGGCACTTACAGGATAACCGCTAATAGTCATTGTGTGCGAATGATCTGAAGTTACAATAATTAGAGTATCTTCTTCGGAGAACATTTTACGAGTTAAATCAACAGCTTTTGCAAACTCTTCAGTATCTTCTAACGATTTACGAGCTTTAGTTTCGTGATGGGCCATATCAATACGAGCACCCTCCACAAACAAGAAGAATCCATTGTTTTTCTTGCTTAAAACTTTTAAAGCAGATTCAGTCATTTCACTAAGCGACGGTACCAATGTTGATATATTATTGCGCTTTAAATCACCGTGAAAAGGACAATGTGAACTACTAAATAGACCCAGCAGGTAGTCAGTGTTATTTAAATTTAAGGAGTTGAGACCTTTCCGATTCCAGACATAGTTGGCCTTAACGTTTTGCGAACGCTTATCTTGTATCCAATATTCGATAAGATCACGACCATCATAGCGTTGACCTGCGATCCCGTCTTCGTCGATAACTGTTACGTTTCGGAAATTACTACGCCCTCCTCCCATAATAACTTTCAATTTGCGTCCAACAGGCCATTCGACCAACTGCCGTGCAATATCAACATTAACTTTGGGACTACAATCTGATTTTAGAATTTCAGCATCGTTCTCCCAGCCACGTTGGGCTGTGTGAGCATATACGCCTGCCGGAGAGGCGTGCGTAACGCGGGCTGTTGTCACCAAACCAGTATCCATGCCGGCATTTTGAGCCCATTGGGCAATACTTTCCACCCAATTACCCACATTAAGACCGGCCATACAATCGAAACGTGGCACGTTAGCATTTACCCCAATTGTACCATAGTTACCTTTAACACCTCCTAAATAGGCTGTCGCACTACATGCTGAGTCCGCGACTTGACTATCCACGCAGTACGTTTTTGACAAACCAAAATATGGAAATTTTTCAAATGAAATTTGTTTCGCGCTGTCACCCATGAAATTCCTCGTTGCTGTTACGGTATGTACTGACATACCATCACCTAGAAACATAATAATATTCTTAGCATTATTCGTGATAGGTGATTGGACCTGCACTAATTTTTGTTTTAATATATCTTGAGCTTTTTCGTTCCAATATTCGGTGGTATGTTCAGGAGACATATTCTTCGCTGTATATTTCTTAGATGATCCATACTTTAAATGATCTAAAGAAGGATATGAAAAAAGATATGTTGTAAGATATGTCACTTTAAGTATGTAGGCGAATACTTGACGTGTCATACTACCTGCGGCCCTTATTGTGTCGATTAGTAATGCTATTAATACATACAGCAAAATTTGCGAGCCCATGTTTACCTCGTTTTTAAACTGAATAAACTAAAGGAAATGTAATGAAAAAGAACAATCAAAAGTAAAAGTTTTAATCTTATCGAGAAATTTAGAGCCTATAAAGTTCTATAGGAAATTTATGATTCAATTAGATTAAGTTGATAATAAGGGCATCATAAATAAATCGCCTTATACTGGTACTTTTGCAATGGATAATTTGATATAAAAGGGATGGGCAAACTTACAGGAGGAACATTTAGGACTCTACAAAAGATGTAAAGAACCAAAGTTTTTAAAATGTATACATTCTGTATGTTTCTCCGTCTAGAATTCCTATGTTCGCACAAAATCTAAAACTTGACTCATACATACCAACTTAGTGTATGTATGACCACAAAGTTATAAAATTTGTTTTTATATCCATCACCGTTTTATCAAAACTCGTTCCATAAAGCATATACATATATTCCAAACCTATTAAAGCGCGTCTGTCCGTCTGTTTGTACACATTCTCACATTCGCGAAAATGAAGCAATTGGCTTAAAATTTGGCAAAAAGATAAGAAGTTCTTTCTTTCAAAAAGAAAAAAAATGTAGTTGTAGGCTCGTTACTTGAAACTATGACCTAAAAGTAATACAGATATTCAAGTTAAATTAAGATTTTAAATTAGTAGCACCTTGACAGACATTCACATTTTAAACGCCATCAGTATTTCAACTGCGCTTGGTGTTGCACGGCAAAAAAAGTTTTTTTTTTTTTTGCGATTTTTACAATGTGTGTGAGGAAGTGATTTCTGAGCATCAATCGGTTATGAAACGTATTATTACGAGTGATGAGACTTGGGTCTACGCATACTACCTGGAAACAACCGATCAATCAAGCGAATATCATGCAAACAATGAGATAGCGCTGAAAAAACTTCGCTCAAAGTCGCTCAAAAGTCAAGTTGACGTTAAGAGTTTTCTTCGATCATCAAAGTGTTGTCCACTAGGAATTACTTTCTGTTAACAAGGAATCTTATTTGGATTTGAGAATTTCGGCTTTGAAGCCGACAAAACAGATTTGGAACAATAAATAGATTTAAAAAAGAAACAACAAAAATTGATCTTACTTTTTGGATACTGTGGTATAAACCGCAAAAGATGTAACGATAAAAATTGACATTTATATTTTATGGCAGCGCCTGTACAAAAATGGAAAAAAGTGCTGCTATTTAATATAATGGAATATTTAATCTTTCATGGAAAAACTTACAGCATTCGGAAGAAAACCACAGGAACGATACAAAGTCTATATATTATTGATCAGTATTATGCGGTGATGGATGTAACAGACTCGGTCCCGACCGAATATAATTTTCTTACTTGTTTATATTTGATCAGTAACACAGACAAAGGAAATGAACGTAACCTGACCAAAAGAGAAAAAACCAACAAAGTGATGCCAGCAGGGACACTTTAGGAGGCAGTTTGTAAAACCCACTAAAAACTTGTTTACGGAATTCCATTACAAAGTAGAATTAACACCCCCTTAACATGATTTGGAGTATATGTCTATCGTGCTCCGCATATTGCGTCGTGTACAACGTATGTCTCAATTTTCATTAAAACTCGAAAATATTTTTCTTAAATTTTAAGCAAAATTTTATTCAATCAAAGTGTCAATTTTTTCGATAACGTTTTGACATTGTTGTGGTACACACGTGATGCCGCAACTATCGAGCTTGTTGCATTTCACGCGATATAGTGAATCAAATGGTTTTCACAGGCCTCTGTTCAAATCGAATCCACAACGCGTTCCGCAGAGAATGAATATGGATGGAACATGAGCCGGCCTATTTGATGGATGTATCAAGATTTTCCAGGTAAGCCCTCTCAATATTAACCAAATCTTTAAAGTTACGTGTGGGTTGGCATTGTCGTAATCGAAGACGACGGCTTTTCTATTGATCGATTCTGGACATTTTTTTGCTTCAGTTATTCGCTTTATCACATTAATTGTTTGATTGTAGAAAATCATAAGAATCATCCGCTGGGTCGGTTTAAAGTGTTAATATGACATCAATTTGAATTTGTGTCGCTTGATCCATCGTGAACAATGATTTATCTTGCACTCTTGCAGTTGTATGTGACCCATTTTTCACTGCTCACGGGATCCTTTGCCTAGACGGCCACTCAGGCGGATTTGTTTAAAACATTTTAAACAAGGAAAATCATTACAGCCAGCGTAGGTTGACCGTCATACTCTCTACATTATTTCTCCTAATTTGCGCCTTTTCGTGATACTAAACCAAAATGTGTACCTTGTTTTCATGCAAATGCGCATTTCTCATGGAAACTCTTATAATGGAAGGTCCACTGGCGTTGTCCAAGTTTAGCAAATGTAATTTTCTTCGTTAAGGGCTTTATTATTCTTCACCTGTTTTCATAAGAAGTTATATGCGAGACATTCGCCGACCAGAAACTTTTATTATTTTTTCTTTAACCATTTTCTTTCGTTTTTGTTTCTAATAGCATTGGTGCCAGGAGCCCCGAGGCAATTTTTCAGCTTCGGCCTGGCAACGGGAACCGGCCATTGCGCGAGTTCCGTGATGGCTGTGGTTGACCAAATCGTGGGAAGAGCTTTTGTTTAGACGCATTTGTGGCCGTATAAAAGTTTTACTTCTCATGACAGTCCTATATATAATTGGGTTTAAAAAATAGACCTAAGTGAATTAAATTTACTCTGGTTAATTTCTACAGCATAGTGATATTATGGATTAGTTTTCATCATTAAGTATGAAAAATTGGACCATTTTGTTATATCAGCTTATATACAGCTTATTTTTTATGAGATCCCTTCTATACCGAGGAGCCGAGAAAATAGACGCACGTGGTATAATTAATTTTTATGTCAGATTCCGGCTACGGACGAATTTTCGCAAATGCTGAAAATTAAAACTAATTGTCGTATGGGGGTAACTACGCATGGAAACTCTTACACGGGGTGGAGTCCAAAAAGTGGACGTATATCATCTAAATTCGGCACAGTTAATTTTTATGTCAAATTTCTACTACGGACCAATATTCGCAAACAGCTATTGCAAATCGCCATATGAAGGCTTACTTATCGTAAAAATGTTCATTGGGAAGGGTTTCGAAAACGTGATTCTACGCAGTCCAAGTTTGTTACTTTCGATTTTTGTGTCAAATTCCCATTATATGCCCATCTTCAGCCTGCTTCGCCAGAAAAGGGTCATTTTTTGTAGGAACCATTATATAGGAGCAAGTTCTAAAAATTACCCCCCTCTTAGTCAAATTTTGTCCATTTAAACAAAATACTATTTTCTAGCGTGTTTTGCCTTAAGAAATGTTAAAAACGTCAAATTTTTTTCATATAACCGCTTTTTCCTACTGAGATGTTATATGAGTAGTGGTCCTACCTATAACTATATCTATATGTGTAGTGGTCCTACCTATAACTATATCTATATGTGGACTGTCAGGTAAACTACGCGCTTAAGTGTGTCTTAGGTGACTTTTTAGTTTTCTCTATTAGAGAAAACGCCACGAACTTTTTCTTCTACTAAATACTTACATATTTGAAACTATATTTTGTATATGTAGTACAACGAAGCAAAATCATGTACACAATATGTACATTTTTAGTAATTATGAGCGCACTATTGATCCGATTTACCTGATCTGACCTCATGAGCTGATGTCCTTCTAGAGAAAGTTTCGAGTTCCTAAACCTAGTTTCATTAATCCGACGAACCAACAGACCAAAAAGTATTCTTAAGTCGATTTGTGGTGTTTATGTACGTATGTTTATGTTTATCCGCTGGGATATTTCTATGCGTTAAACAAATTCTAACATAACTCCCATGGTGGAAGCGTAAGAAATCTTACCGATCTTACCAAGTAGTAGACATTGATTACTATCTTAAATTTGGCGCTAAAAATTGTTGTGCCTGTAATTAGCAAAAACCTTTCATACGTTAGCATAAATTGGCTGGATATCCAAAACGAAATTTGATGTAATTATATATCCCTGACATACCTTCTCTTAATGAACACAGCATATATATAAATGTATATATGTTGTGTAAATGCAGATGAGTAAACATGTGTACGTAAGAAAGAAAACAAAAATAAATAAAAAATCAGGTTATTATGTTTGGTCAATTCTATCGTTATTCCCATCATAGTTTTCTAATAATGAAATGGATTTGGCAACCGGTACCACTGTTTTACTATAAAAAATGAATATAATGCGTATACATACACACCCAAAATGTATGTATTATTTATGTATGCATTTTGTGTTTTTCGATAGCGTGCATAAAAAATCGGGTCAACATTTAATAAAAAGTTTGTGTTCCATTTTTATTATAAATTACAATGTATTCGTTTTGAATTTTTCGTACAAAATTTAGCTAAACGTGCACACGAAAATTTGTGCATACACGCACACACACATGTATGTATATAGATCTATGATTATATGTATATACATATGCTTATATATATATATATATATATATATATATATATATATGTGTATGCTTATATGTATGTACATATGCTCATATGTATATAATATGCTTATATGTATATATGTATATGCTTATATGTGTATATGTATATGCTTATATATATATATGTATATTCTTATATATATATACTTATATATATATAAGTGTATATATATGTATATGTGTATATATGCTCATATGTATGTATTTATCTGTATGTTTATATGTATATGTATTTATGCTTATATATATATATATATATATATGCTTATATATATATATATATATATGCTTATATGTATGTATATATATATATGCTTATATGTATGTATATATATATATGCTTATGTATATATGTAATGCACTTTTAAGCACGTAGCTCTTAAACTGCTTGCATCAAGGAAAGTCTATCAATTTTAATAACAGTTCAAAATTCAATCATTGCTTTATATATCATGTGCTGACAGATGAATGTTAGCCCTTTTATAGATTGGAGCCGTTCTAGATGGTTATACCCAAATTGTCAACGATTACTATTATTTTTTTTTTGCTGAAGTCTTCTGCTATCTGCTATATTATATAATTAAGAACAATATTTTCAAAGGTTCATTCTAATAATGATTTTTCCAACCTATTTTTTCAGTAGTTGTAGGCAATTTTCCAGACAGATCTTTTTAAATACTTCAACGTTCCATATCACTTTTCGTACTTAATGATACGTTAAAAAATAGTTGATTAAAAAACGTCGATGATACGAGTTGAAATCCTACCACGTCTAAAGAAAAAATAAGAACAAGCATCTTACACCAAAAAAAAAGAACAAGAATCTTACACCAAAATAAAAGAACAAGGATATTACACCAAAAAAAAGAACAAGCATCTTAAGCACCAAAAAAAAATTAAGAATATATGCAGGTGACGGAGACAACAATGTAAACAGGACCTTTTGGTTGCATGTTAGCCACACTGCTTCCGAAATAATATAATAACTCAACGCGTAGGTACGGCGTAGCTTACGTGCCAAGAGTTGTAGATTATTATACGATTTGTTTTTTGTGCTTAACACAAGCGGTCGACGAAATGTGTCATCTCTCAGACTTCGACACAATCGTCGGTTAGCGGAAGCTAACTGCGCAGACACTCTACGAATTCATTCCCCGAAGAATTACAAACACTGGCCCAACAGTTTATTAACACGTAAATATTGCATACATCTCATGTGTTCATATTATTTTGTCCATCCTCTGTGTACATAGCATAAGCTTTCTTTCTGAACGTTACATATGGAGTAGAAGTACTGATAGACTGTCTTAATTTTGTGGCACCTATAGAAGTTTATGGATGAGTTTGCATTGGCATTACGGAAAAAAAAATTTGTCAAATGCTTTGCTAACCAACGGAATTACTTTAGAGCAAAGTTGAAGTTTTTTCATTTTTGTTTAATTAAAAAACGCAATTTGTTATTAACTGCGTAGGAAAAAAGGAGAACTCAAAAGAAAAAAGCTCAGTTGTCGACATCTAATTGAATACTGCGCGGTACAATTTATTATCGAACGAAAGCGGTCTTGATGTATCCGCTAAAATAAAAGGAAAAATTATTTCCTCTTTTATAGGTGCATTTCATATCATATATCGGACATCATTTGCAATTTGAAGTCACATTTTATCGATCATTACCTTTAAATCTGATTTGATGGTGGATATGCATTATTTGTTAAGCAAAATTTATTCGGAGTCATAAGCTTCGTACCTATTGATCTCGAAAGTGTACCCGGGACTTGGAAAATTCAGCAGAACTAGGCAAATAGCCTCTGTAACTACCACCACGAGCGACAATTTATTGCGACTTTTAGGCTGACTTAGACTTTGTGCTTTCATTGGTTAATTCGAAATAATACTTTTCCTTGACGAAACCTTATATGCACAATTTTTTTGGGCAATGACGAGGCTTCAGGCATTCTTACAGAACTCTTCTTTTGAGATAAAGTTATTAACCATTTCTTGCTCGACTTGTGCTCTCACACAAGGATGTATTCAGTTTGTGGAGATGTATGTGTGAGAATCCCTTTGTGAATCGATTTAAACTCGTCTGTCCTTCTGTCTGTTTTGTGTTCAACGTCGCAATTTTTGATGAAACTTGGTATGAGGACATTGATTCATTTTGTGAATCGTTTTAAGCGTGTCGCCCGTCTGTCTGTCTTATGTTCAATCTCGCAATTTTTGAGATATTTTGACGAAATTGATGAATGAAGCTCTGACGTGTTTTGACCTAAGGCAGGCTACAGTGTTTTTACCTGTTTAGATTGATTTAAATAAAGAAAAAATTATAGATCGCTCGCTAAATGTTATGGGTGCCCCAAAAAAATAATCAATCATTTGAAAAGAGTTTGTTTCGCCTTCGATTCTGTACCGATTGTTGACGAGTAGACACGTATTGTTTTACAGTCTTGAGTAAAGTAGACTCTTTAGAATGCATTCAAAAAATAATTTTAATTTTTTTTTACAATCTGGTAATAAATTGCCACATTTCGTACCTTCCGGCGATCATACTTGTCACTTTGTAAACTTTTCCGTGTTTCTGCGAGATTTAATGTAATTGTAGAACAAAGAATATTTGCTATGTTTATTGATGTGTTGAAGATGAAAAAGTGTTAACGTCATGATCACTGTGATAGGCGTCGAAGTCGACGACCGGTTCAATTCGATAGTGGCTCCCTGACATTTCTAGTGGGAGTTAATCGAAAATAAAGTATGCAAGAATTGGGGAAAAGCTTCAGGTACATATGGTCAACTGTACAAAGACACCTAAACAAAATTGGAAAAGTATACAACCACGGTATATGGGTACTGCATTAATTATCTGAGACAATGAGAGAAAAATTGCTATTCAGATTTCGTAGAGATCCATTTTTGCCAGAATCGTTACCGAAGACGAAAAATTGATTCTCTGCATCAATATAAAGCGTTCCGCCAATGGCTCTCTGCCATGAATTTCTAAACCTAACTTATCAAGGAAGCATGCCTGGCTTCACGAACCTTGAATTTTTATAAGACGAAGATTGAAAAATTGCTGCAAAAACGGGCGATTGTTCTTAGTTATGAAGGAGAATAATACGCAATAAAAACTTGAATTTACCACGGACCATGTTTTAGATTTCAAAATAATTGGTTGCTTATGGATTCCCTTATTGCGTTACGAATGAATTCTGCGGCCGATTTTCTTAAGCATTGATTTCAATGTAAAAATAAACGAAAGTAAAACTTGAGCCGACGCTCTTTACGTTAGACAAATTTTTATAATGATAATAATAATAATTTTGGTAGGCGGGACATCCAGATAGACATGACGATATCGATCCAGAGGACTTTTCAATTGGATTAAGAACATTTACGTGCATTGTTAACCAAAGTATTCGTGAATAGTATTAAAGAAAGAGACATGGCTTTAGCCTTCGGAGCATCGATTATTGAGTTGAGAATCCTCTCATACTTTTTCGAAAGTATCGCTGGTTCCACTTTTGCAGAATGAATTGTTTTAAGCAATAAAAAAATATTACTGTCCATCGCTCCCACTCTAAAAAAATAAAAACGCGACAGTGGGCAACAGTCCACGCTTAAGTATTCTACGCCACTCTGCAGTTTTTCGTATAAAGACTTTTCAAAGTAAGTTTTTATATGGGAAGTGGTCGAAAAAGTGGTTCGATCCGAAGCACCTTTCTTCCTTGGGCGAAAATACGTCAATTTCGCCTAAAATATTTCACACTACAAGGGAACAAGACGGACAGATAAGTTTAAATCGATTCAGAAAGTGATTTTGAATCGATCTTAAGTTCTTCTGCACACATCCCCATAAACCATTGTACACTGTATGGAATGTAAAACGTAAAGGGAGAACGTTCTTGTGAAACTGCTGAGTCACTTATATTTGACGATTGTTACGGAGCGAGCTAAGTAGCGTTTCGCAAACCAACTACATTGCTCCCAACGCCTTTAATTTTTAAGGCATTAATTTTTCTGTTTTTTAAATTAATTCGATAATTTTTGAAATATTTATCTACCATTTTTAGTAGTTCATCGTGAATCTGGAATTGACGTATAGTTGTCGATATCGAGTAAATTCTATCGTAACTTACACTTGATAGCGATCCCATTCGACTCGATCAAAATCGATCGATTTTTCATTGGATAGTAAGAATAATCCATCCTTTATCGACAGCTGCAAACTCGCTGCTTGCTGTTTTCTCAATACCGAGAACCATCAACTTTTAGTGAACGTAACATCAGACACCATGTTAATGCTGCTTTGATATGTCCACACTAGGGACAATCAATTGGTATCGTTTTGAATGTCAAAGCATTCGAAATATTGAAACTGTAGAACAAATTTGAAATTAAAGAAAGTAATTTATATAATTAATAAATTTTTGCAGTTGTCAAGTCGACAAAACATTACAGCACCAGGCTAAACCTAAATCTTTTTATACCCTATATCACTTGTGGTCAGTTTAGGCGGATGTATGTGACACCCAGAAGGCTCAACCTAGGCCTTTTACCTGCGTTTGCACAAATGGATCTAAGTCTCTCCGTTCATGTATTTTTTTGTTCAACCTACATATCGCAGCTTTTGAGATATTTTGATGAAATTTGGTACATTTATTGTCCTAAGTCTGAATCATATACGTCGTTTGCTCGGCCACTTTTCTATACGGGGTTTTCCATGAAAAGTAAGCCTTTGTATGGGAATAAGTTTTAATGTTCGGTGGCTTATAACGAAAACGAGCTGCATTAGATGAATCGACTTAAATTTGTCCGTCTGTCTTGTTTTCTTTTATTCAACTTACACCAATTTTTGAGATACTTTGATACAATTTGGTATACTGAAGCGCTTTGATTTAAAGACGAACATTATTGCAAATGGTTTGGATCAGTCCACTATTTTGAACACATCTCATATTACGCCTTATTTCGAAAGTTCTTATGCGGGAGAAAAATTGTAATTCTCAAAATTTGTTGAAAAACCTCCTCGACATTCCAAATTGCTATGACAATTTTGGCTCAAATGGGGCCATTTATTGATGATCTTCTGATATGACCCTTTCCCACGAAAACTGAATCTTTATATGGTGAAAAGATCTTATTTTCAATATTTCATAGTGAAAACTGGTATTCGTAGCAGTAAATTGACAAAGAAGTCAATCTTACCGAATTTCGTTTACATTGATCTATTTTTTGAATATTACCGAATACAAGTATTCTCGGGAAATGTAAATTTTTACGTGCCGAAAAGGCCTAACTGTTAATGCTTTATGATGAAAATTTGCTCATGATAGTAATTTGAGATCAAAGTTATGTGGACTAAATTTGAATCGCGTGAATGTATTTCTTGGACCCCATTCCATATAAAATTAATAGTAAGCCTTTGAGCAAAAGATTTATTTTCTCATATTTTGTGAAGAAAATTGGTCCGTAGTAGCAATTTTGCCAAAAAAGTTAACAGTGGGAAATTTGGATCACACAGGCCTATCTTTTAGACCCTAACAGATATAGGGTTTATCATAAAAGCAAGCACTTATGTTTTTCTTCTATTTTTTAATATAATGGGAGCTGCGAAATCATAAAATTTTTAGTAAGTAAATTAAGTTGCAAATTTAGATTAAGTCATGCGATGTTTCGGGCATCTTTCAATATGCGGGCTTTGATGTAAGGAAAGCCTTTTCTTGAACATAATGTGTAATTTTTGATATATTATTCGCAAAACGAGCGAACAATTGGTCTTGGCGAAGTGGAGTAGGGTATCTATGGTCGGCCTTGAAGAAACTATAATGTCCTTATTTGTTTTTTTTTTTCATATTTACGACGTAATCATTAATAAGAAAATAGTTTTGATGTCGCTTACTTTAGCTTTAAAGTGTTACTTGTTTCATGGAAATGTAAACGTCTGTCTTCTCAACGGCTCGACGGACGTTTGTCCAACCTTTATAAATCGATGTGATATTCAGTGCGAGTTAACTGACATTCTTCTTCTTACGTGTTTTGCGAGTTTTTAAATGATATCGCAAAAACTAATGTTCGGATTCTTCTCAAATTATTTCCATTGAAAAATTGAAATTATGCTTAAAATTAGCATTTTTTGTGGGCGTTGAAGATGTGGTTTTCCTTTGTTTCGTTTGCTTAAAGTTATAAAATTTTGAAAAAATTATTAAAATTATAGCTTGTTTCGCTAGAAATAGATTCTTAATAAATTAAAAATCTATGACTTGAGAACAAGTTAAACATCTTTATATGAATCTTTGTAAAAATGAAAAAAAAAAAAAAGAAAAAAGAAAATGGCGAACCTATAAGACATTCAAACTTGGGCACGCTACACTTGTCGTGTACGCATACGTAGACTCGTCAACATATATAGCATTTTCAAGATTTAATTTTATTTACGAGAGACGTAAAAACTCAACATATGCGTGATGTACTATTACAGACCCCTACAGTATGAACAACAATATTGAAAAATAAATAGACTTTGAATTTTGTGTTTAATGATCAGCAATCAGTATGTTTTATTCGCAAAAAAAAGGAAAAAAAACACATTCAGAACTTCAAGGTTAACTTCTTTTTAATTGTATTAGTGATTGTACAGCTTTGCGCAGCAAATAGAAATAGGAATGTGTCTAATAATAAATACATTCAAACGAGCTGAATTTATTAACAATTGCAATTTACTGGGAAAAAAAAAAGAAACAACAGAGACAATCGTTAATATATACATACAATGGTGTCATTAATCAACAAAACAAGTAAGTAAGTAATTGAGTGAAGAGTTTGCCACGAATATCTTTCATAGCTACATTAAAAACGAGAAAAAAGTTAAGATTCAAGTAGAAAGAGGTAAATGTGACTCTGCTCTTCACTTCAATTGAAAGAATACTTCGATGCCTACAGTTTTCTGTCTTTTATACTCTAGATCACTTCAGATGCAGGGGTACATTCAGTTGCAACGAATATCTTTCATAGCTACATTAAGAACGAGAAAAAATTTAAGATTCAAGTAGAAAGAGGTAAATGTGACTCTGCTCTTTACTTCAATTGAAAGAATACTTTGATGCCTACAGTTTTCTGTCTTTTATACTCTAGATCACTTCAGATGCAGGGGTACATTAAGTTTCTGGGCATGTATGCAACACTCAGGAGAATTTAAGATAGACATACGTTTTCTTATACCGATCAATTCAGAATTACTTCGTCACTCGATCTAAGCTTGTCTGTCTGTCTTCTTTTGGCCCAAGGACTAAAACTGTTGGAAACGGTTAGGATCGTACCACTTTTTCGGCCACATAACTCCTTACTTTGAAAAGTATATACATGGGTTACTGCAGGGTAGTCTAGGATATTAAATAATGAGACGTCCCCTCCTACAGTGCTTTTACTTGTTTGTGATGTTTTTGTTGTTTTGATGAATTGTTGGATTTCAAAAATGGTTTCTCTCTCTACGAGGGCTCCAAACTACCCTTCCCAAAAAAAAAAAAAAAAAAAAAATACCCTACAAGTTAATAGCTGAGATATTTAGTTTTAGAGAAAGTAATCTATCGATCAAGCAGTTCGGCATGCAAAAGGTGGTATTCGCTTTTAACGTGTTTGGGCTTCTCGAGCATTGTAGGCTGCATATACCAGTGCGGATATCGCATGTAAAAACGACAGAACGTACGCGTGGTTAGCTGAGTAGGTAAGATTTTGCTACTACCAAGTGGGTGTTCGCGGTTTCAAATCGATAGATTAGTTTGGTCGTTTTTGTAGCGAATGCTCAGTCGACGAAGTTGTAATATTTACCGATCGAGTATGCAGCCACTATCTGTTTCTCCTTTCTGACGACTTTCGTGTTATACGAAAAATCCTTTGTGTGATTGGTCATATCAAAAAAGAACTGATGCCTATTTCAAAGAAATGTTTTCACCTGTAAACTTTATGAAAATGTGATCACTTCCTTAGACAAATTAAAGTATTTTGATAAAAACATAAGCTGAAAGCAAATTTCTTGCTCGAATTTCGCAACATGAGTATTGGGAGTCAAACTTCAGATTGATCGAAATTCGAGATTAAAATTCTATTGATAGATCTTAAGTCATTAGCAGAAGTGCAATTATAATTATTGCATGGCCTATTGCACTTGGATTTAAATCCGGATATATCGACGCGGAACTGGTGCTTCTTAACTACGTCGCTATGCGGTAGCCTTGGTTTCTGATCTAAGCTTATTTATATTATTTTATGTATACATTTATATATTATTATATGCCTAATAAAGCTTTTTGTATCCGTTATAAAAAGTTTGAACGACAGACTATTCGCATAAGTCAAAGTTTTGCGCTGATTAAGAATATATTAGCAATTTCTCAAAGAATATATTGAGTCCAACAGAGAAAAGAGATTTTAGTATACGGGGTTAATAAATCCAGTGAATGCAAGAAGATATGTAAAAGAAATATCGACATTTAATTGTTGATTTTTTTAAACCGCCTGATCGGTGGCTGGCGGATAGGAACTTTTGCTATGCTCTCTTTATCCTTTGCAAATAGTTTTTACCACAAAAAGCGAATATATAGAGATTGTTCAGTTTTTTCGTTGCATATCTTAATACACTTATTGTGTTCATTTTCTTGCTTCGCTTCATGTTAAATATTTAATTAGCAATAATAGAAAAAGAGGCGTTTTGAAGTTCGATTCAATAACTAGCGAATGAAACCAATTAGATTTAGTGTAACTAGCCTTATGCATTGCCATATAATACGCACTTTTTCGATCTCTACGAACGTATCTATGTCGATCCCTCTGTTAAAATCTGCTTTATAACCTTCACAAGTTTGTGCAGAAAAAAAAATTTGATCTCAAAGATTGCTTTTATTTTTTAATTAGGTTTGCGAAAGAGGTCCACTGAAGATTTCTCATTCCTCCTTTGGTTAGAAGTTAACTTTTTTTTTGCAAAAAAAGCTATAAAACTCAATTTGAGCAAACTCAAAGCGAAAACTTGAATGCAATAATACAAACGAAATCTCAAGCTAGTGTTATTGGTCCATTACAGATATACTTTGTCGATTTTTGAATTCATTGTGGAGGCTTAAAAATATTAATCTTAAGGTAGGCGTTTGCGAAGCAAAATATATTGAGGAGGTTTTCTTAAGCCACTCAGTTGCTTCTTAAAGAGTAATTTTAAAAATTTGAAAAATTTTTCGAAAAAATCTATGTCATGTCAAACAAGGTATGGGCAGTCAGGGACGAGCATTTTGACTGGTGGATTTGGGTATCACCCGATCCTAACTCCGTCTGTCCACTCTCAAAATCTGCGGTTTGGTGGGACTCAATAGGGGAAAACTCGTCAGGTCGGAAACTAAGTGTGTAAAAAGGACTGATGGGTCTTCCTCGAATCTACGGGTGGTGGTGGATGACCGTTCCTAGTTCGCGAAGTGATTTGTCTGGTTGATTCTGATAACGAAGTAGATTTAAATGTGTTAAATAGATGCTTGCAGGATAATGGTGTGGAAGCTTTTATGGCGTTCATTTACAGCCACAGTAAAATGTGTGAATGTTGAAACGTGTTTATAAAAGTAGACCCGTACCTGTGTAGTTCACTAGCTTCTTAAAATGATTTTATTGAAATTTCTTTGTATTCAAAAAAGGAAAATATTTCAACAGGAGGCATCAATATATCATGCGATTTCAATGCAAAGCTACTTAAAGAGTATCTGCTTGTTGTGTAGAACTGCAAACAGATTAGACCTTCTAAAAAAGCATAATCTAAATAATCCATTTTTTTAACTTATGCAGCTTCATCCGGACGTTGCCTAAGTTTGATACAAAAAAGGGGAAGAGAATTCGAAATCTTTAAAAAAAAAGATTGAAATGTCAGTTAATTTGGAACTCCATTAGCAACATTTTCAATATCCATATTTCGAAGAGATGTTTCTTTACGATTGCTCTAGGAGGAAGTCGAAAGCACTCTAACGAATTAAGAAGCCAGTGGTTAAGCACTTAATTTGAAGCCAATCAAGCTCCAATTAAAAAAAATTAACGATATCAAAATGATTTTAGACGAATTTGTATGAAGCAGACCTTCCCTTTAAATATGATTTCGCTAAACCTAATTTACTTTCAAAGCCGAAAGTCTTTAAGAAAACTTTCTTGAGATATAATTAATCCATTCTTAGGTCTCTGTAAACGGACAAGGATAGTTAGTTATCTATTTGTTACATGTCCAGGCTTTTGCTTTTTTGCCGAGTTCGCTTAATGTGAAATAAAAAAAAAAAAAACACTGAACATAAAACTTCTTCGAAATGAAGCAAATTGTACGGAAGTGAATGTAAACCATATACAAGTTTGTTTCTTATGTCTTGTGGGGCCTGCAGAACAAAGTGTCTTCTGAATGAAACGTAAATTCTGTCAAGAAAAAATCTCAAATGTTTTGAATATTCGGGAAACCCATGGAGAACAAGCGTGTTTTTAAAAAACAAATCCATGATTTAAAATAGACTTGAAGAAGACTCTCTATATGTTTAGCAAAAAAATTTTAAATCATGGATTTGTTTTTTATATTGTTTCTCATTAATTGATCACCTGTTCAAGTTCAGCAAGAGAAAGATCAGTTTATTTACTAAGCTCTGGCATTCAGTTTAACACTTTACGCCGCAGGCTTTCGTTTAAAAATTATCACAATTTTAATTATTGAACACTCACAGAGCGCTTTTTGTGCAAAATACTTATTTCATGAGCTTGAAAGGCTTTCTTCTTTTTCTTTCTTTTAAAAAATAACTCACTTCAGTTTAAAAATCAACACTTTTCTTGCATACTTCCAGTGTGCTTTATCTATTACTTAAGTAAATAGAAACAAAGGGGTTTTTTGTATTTTAATTCTTTTCAAGTCTAATTGGATTTCGTTGTTAAATGTTAGAAAAAAAGGTCAACAACAACAACTTATATTAGAAATATAATACAATTATAAGACAAGGTTACATATTTTGCGAAGAAGGAGAAGCTTTCTTGGGACATAACATTTTCCAGAGGAATGTGTACATAAGTTAAAAAAAATTTTTTTTCTGCAGCACATAAGTGTACATTAGTGCTGGAATGAAGCATATATATATTGTTTTCAATTATTCATTTTTTTGACGTTGATAACCGTTAGATTTTTCAAAAAAACAAGAGGAAGCTTCAATAGATGTCTTTAATGGCCAAAATTCGTTTTGTAATATCCTTTTTGCAATTAAAAATTTAAACAATATATATGTATATATACATATATATGTAAATGTAAAAGTTTCAATATATATATATATTTTGTTTATATATCTATGAGAAACATCCTCTCCCTCCTCAAACATTGTTGTAGCAATAAAAACGGACAGAACTTTCTCTCGCAACACTTTAGATGTTCAATTTCACATACGTAAGAGCATTCGTTATCTGTTACTATGGAAGACTTTTGCAATCTTTATATACTACACGCATTTCCATAAACACATACATTAGCACGCGATTAGTACACGTGCCACTTAGAAGAAATAGCACATTTATTAAATTTATTTCAAGTCGTAATCAAATTGTTCTTTTGTTTCTAACACAAATAATTATTTATGTTTTATTTTATTTATAATGGGTAGCTCTTCACAGTGTTTCTTACTTAAGATGATACGCCCGCAATTTTTTATAGGAGAGAGAAAAAGACTGACTTGTCGAATTGACGATAATAAAATCACAGCAAGTCCCTATCTCGCTCCCACATATGTTGCAGTGCGTTGTTTCAGAAACAATGGTTAGAGAAAACATGTTATTTTTTTTATTTTCTTAAAGTTTGTTACGAGATTCGTTACTTTTAACGCAAACGCTTGGAGTATTATATTTTTTTATTAAATAACATTTTTTTTTTTTTTCTATTATATTATGCATCTCAAAAATCAACTTGAAAGCAACACACATTTCAAATTAACGACGTAGATACTCCACCAAGCAGCTGCAAACAACGTTTGAATAGGCAACGCTGAACGTGAACGAAACCAAGCGCGAACTCTTTTTTTTTTTTCCTTTTTTCAGCATAACAAAGTTGTTCGAACACGTATATAACGACAAACTAAAAAAAAAAAAAACAAAAAAGCTGATTGTAAGACAGAACGAGGACACATATTAGATGAGATTCGTCATTTCGTTTTTTTTTTTTTTTCAACATACACAGCTGTATATTGTGTTGTTACTAGTTATATGGTGGTTGTTTTTATATTGAATTTTGTGCAGTATTAAAAGAAAAAAAGCGCGCGCGTAAAACAACAAGCGCTCACACACTTTTCTATAAGTACACACTCTTATTTATATGTAGGTAGATAGATACCCTAAAAAAAGTTATCTTTTATATTAGTAAAGCAAACATAAAGAGTGTACGAGAGAAACTGAATTATTTTGTAAACTCGCCAACTAACCAACTACTTGACTTCTAAAGCTTTATATCTCTTTGACGTTCTCCCTGCCTCTCTCCTTAAATTAAAGATTATTAAGGGGAATTTTCAAACAATGTACAGTTGGCTTTGAAGAGTTAGAGGCGAACAATGGAAAGCAAAAAAAAGATATAGTGCGAAAAGCTTTTGATGTATTTTCCAAACAAAAACCACATTGATGATGATTTCATAATTTGTACTAAACGAGGCCACACGACAATAAAGCTTTCTTGTCGTGTGCACGAGAGAATTTAGGTGAACGAGTGTTTTTTTTTTTTTTTTTATTTTATACAACAAATATATATGTGTAGGCATGGATGTATCTACATCTTATCCACATATATACAATTCCAACAAGTCAATCTGCATATATACATATAAATATGGCGTAAGAAAATTTCCTATAGAATGAAGTCATCACATTCACACAAAAAAAGAAGCATTTAAACATATTGCCATTTAATAGAGAAACAAAGTTGTGAAAATAATATATATTTAGAAACTCTACAAAACAAAAAAAAAAAAACAAAAAAAATTCAAAACAAAATGTAAGTAAAAATATTTAAATTATTTTGCTTGTACCAAAGAGTTAAACACTTTTTTTGAAAACACTCATCTAAAACTTTATTATATATGTGGAAAACAATTATTTATGAAATGTTAATATTCTTGTAAGATTTTCTTTAGATTTTGTTCATTTACAAACGAATTATTAATATTTTAAAAGATAATCGATGAGGCAAAAAATAAAGGAAAAAGTGATTGCATAACAGATATACGTACACAAGTCATGATGTTCAAACGAACCAGTTAAGTGCTGCTCGTGTAGCCGAAACAGAAACTGTGAATCTGTGTCATTGTGATAAAAAAAAAAGATGGAAAACTAAGTCAGAAGCATATATCAAATGGAAATCCCAATATACACGTGCCCATAAGATTCTTTTACATTCTTTTTCGATAGATTTAGTTTTTAAAAACTTAAACCTTAAACATGAAAAATTTTTTTGAAGATTCTTTAGCCCGCGCCCATAAACACACAAACACATTTGCATATTATCGTGCACATAAGTATATATATATATGTATATATACAAATATATATATACAATCAACCACCAAGTAAGCAGAGTAACAACTATTCATCACCGAATACAACGTAATAAAAAAAAAGTTTTAGCTTAGCAACAACAAAATGCTAGCAAAAAATTATTTCAAGTTATGTGTACTTTTTTAATAATTTCTTATTTGCTTTGTTATTCACTTTATATAAAATATTAAAATGAAAAAATATATATTTATATGTGTTGGTGTATATAAACACACACATATACATAAATATACAAAGTTCCACAATTAGCTGCCAAGTGCTTTGCTATGTAACCGTCGACAGCGCTAAATTTATTTAGAACGACCGTACACGACCACGAATGATTAACGAATGATTTTGTAGAATAGAAAAACTTATGTAAATGGTTTGTTTCCAAAATGCCAACACTGTGTGTTAGTCTATAAGCGCTTTTAATAGCCATACATATGCATGCAATTTTGCTCGCATGCTCTCGCATGTGTATATCTATTATATATATATATATTTATTTATACGCTAGAGTCGTGCGTTTATTGAAAGCTTTTCTCACTTCCCCTGCGCTAAACTAATTTCAAGTAGCATCGAATATATTGGAACCTTCGTTACATTTCGTGTTTGCATCTGTGTCGCTTGTTGTTAGTTCTTCTCTTTAGCTTTACTACATCTACTGTTAGTTTGTGTTAAGTTGTTAGATACAGAAAAAAAGCTTATTTTGTTTATTATTCTTCAAGTATATGGGTTGCTTTGAAGGTAATCGTAATTTATTTGATAAAAAAAAAATATGTAGGGGCACTATATATAGAAATACAAAAAGCCCCTGCCTGCTCTTTCACTCTTTTATTTTCTAAATATGGTGTAAGCTAAATGCATGTATAAGTTTGTATGTTTATGTCTGTCCATATTAATCGATTTCGGTTGAAAAGTAGTTTGTGTTGTTTTGATTTTTTGTTGTTGCTTTTGCTATGGAATATTCACAAGTTCTGTTGTTGACACACATTTTTCTCACTTGCTTTTTTATTGCAGTTGTTTTTCATTTGTTAATATATATTTATTTTTGTTCTCTTGCTTTTCATCATATTCGCTGGCTTTGACTGTGTTTTCAATTTATTTAGCCTTCTCTCATATGTATTTATATTATATACGTACGTACTTGTATGCACGCTTTTGTGTATTGTGTATTTATTTGTTTCTCGTATTAAATTAATAGAAGGAATTTCAGGTTTTATTTTCACATATATTCACACACATACATAAACTTACATATATTAGGTACAATTCTATGTATCGTATTTTACCTTCTTTGTATCCTCTTCAGTTGGCCCACTTATTTTGAAAGTTGTTTCTGTTTTTATTTCTGGTTTTCTTTTTCCCCAATAGTTTTGTTCTTCATTAGAAAGTTTAGTTGATAATAATACTTGGTGTTTATCTGTGATTTCTCTTTGTTGATATTCTATTGTTTTGACTGTAAAATTTTCACATTTAATGCAAAAGCATTCGTACGTACGCATATATACGCATATATATATATTATATATATACATATTTATATAGTTTCTGATAAAGTTACATGTGTTAGTTGGTAAACTTAAATGTAAGGCAAGGCACAATCATCAGGCAGAGAACAAATCATATTTGAAAATTTATCATTAATTGAAAGTACATTAGAAACAAAAGCTTTTTCTTCTCTCAGATCTCTGATTGTTGGCATACGCGGTATATACATATGCATTATGTATATATGTGTTACGTCAGCATATTTGTTAAAATATTGTGATATATGGATTTATATACAAACATATATTATATATATGTAATATATATATGTATATATATGTATATATATATAAATATATATATATATATATATATATAAATATCTATAAACACATGTTTTTGTGTATACGAATATCTACAGAAATAAATAGCTATAGAAATGTTTCTTAATTCTAAGATTTTAAATTTATTGTTAATTATATTTAGAATTATTCAACTATAATTAAAACATTCAAAAATTATAATCACCCAATATTAACGCTTGAAAGCTTGCACATAGATATTTAAATTGTTATTTTTCACTATTCTTTATTCGCTACAAGTAAAACTCATTTTTATATCGAGACAAAATTATTATATGAATAAACTAAGACAAAAAAAAATCATTTTTAGTTTCTAATGAAGTCATATTTTTTATTACTCACTAAGGCGACTAGAAAAGCTTTTGCCTGCCTACCAGTTTCGTTAAGTCAAATTGTAGATAGTCACTCACGACCTTGAATTAAACATATTTTCAATTAATTTCAAAACTGGTTTTTTTTTTATAGCTAATCTCACACCATTAAGAGAGATCGCAAACATATTATTATTAGATCTAATTTTTTGTTAATTGTAGGCGTATATGAAACTCGTTGATCCGACTGTTCAACCATTTGGTTATAAATTTTTATCTCTATGAATTTTTAATAAAACAAAAGTGATGTTGTATTCGCCCTATATCAAATCAATTAATATTAGGTTAGGAAAAAAGAAATCCATTAATTGTTCATTCGCACTAAAAAAAATTCTTTTGCTGTTTTTTCTTTGGTCCATTCAGTTGTGAGTCACAGGGCGTTAAGAATGGAAGTCGGCAAAGAAAAGATTCAGCACATTTCTAGTTTTTCTTCGGTAAAGGTGGAATTGTGAATGGTGTGTATGGTCTCGATACTGTAACAGTCCATTACATGAAATTTCGTTCAGGCATTTTTGATGTTAAACGTGCACTTTGCGCAGGCAGGCCCGTCGTTGAAAATTTCGATAAAATCGAAGTTTTCCGGCGTGTTAGTAGTTGTAGCATCGCCCAGGAGCTGAAGATTGACCATAAAATAATTTTAAATCATTCGCACAAAGCTGGATTAGAAAAGAACTTTGGTATTTAGGTGCCACAATTAACAAAGAAAAAAGTCATAAATTGCATTTTCATCTGCGAGGCTTTGGCCGAACGGAATGAACGGCGATTGCCATGTTTTTCTTGCATTGCAAAACTTTCTTAGTGATAAGAAATTGGTGTCAACGAAAGGTTGTGAAAATCGATTCCGACAGTTTTTCACTAATAGGAAGCAAGACTTCTATGAGAGAGGCATTACGAAGTTGCCTTTAAAATGACAACAAATTGTAAAACAAAACGGAGCATATTTGACCTCAATCGGTAATCGGAAACATGTCATATGAAGTCTTGGAGTCCACGTGAATAACAAAAGTCCTTTCAATTAATACCTATGGATGCTGTTAATAGTTTAATTGTGTGAAGTACTTTGTATATAGGATTACTGCACAACTAAACTTGGTTGTGTGGTAGTCCAAAATTTGTATTAAGGCGAAAATTACTTATCGCACAATACGTTCATGCGGTGACATACAGACGCGAGATGACTATTGAGGTATGACGCATGATTTTTAGACAGTACCAACCTTCAAATGAAATGCACCAAAATTTCATGACATTCCGACATACAATCATCCGTAGGTTCGGAATCCTTTTACGAATCGTTTTGAACATGTCTGTCAGTGTGTTCGTTTATCTATTCTTATGTTCTATATAATGATCACAATTTTCGAGTTTTCCCAATGAAATTTAGTATGCTGGCATGCTTCACAAAAGGCTGTTGAAAATAAATTAAACCCGGTTCGTACTTTATTACCGCTCGGCATCTAACGCCCGATTTTTAAAGAGTGCTTATAAGAAACAATGTTGCGGTTTTCGATATTTCGAAAATTGTTGAAAATTGGTATCTTTACTGATTCAAAAACATTTGGAAAACTTGGGTCCAATAGGACTACTTTTATGAACGCCCTCCTACAGAGCAACAATCCCTTTGTGCTCATAAGGTGTAATTTCGAATATTTTATAAAGAAAATTGATCTGGAGGATAAATTTATTGCATTATGTCTTTTTTGGGAGACACTTTTCTATGCACGGGTTTCCATGAAAAGTAAGCCTTTATTTACAACACAACAACAAGTTAAATTTTTCGGTACCTTTTGATGAAAACAGAAAATGAGCTGTATTAAGTGAATCGACTTAAGTGTGTCTGTCTGTCTTGTTTTCTTGTGTTCAACTTATAGCAGTATTTGAATGTTTTAATGAAATTTGCCACGCTGACGTGTCTTTGACGTTTGTTTTGGCCTAAACGCTTTGGATCGTACCACTTGTTCGACCACTTCCCACATGACATAGGGGTACTTGTGCGATTACCAATTAGCTTGAAATGAAATGCCCGCAGTACCACAGGCACATGGATAATATAAGTCTCCTAATTGCTAAGCGGTATCCGATAATTTAGATTTTTGCGCAAAGACTGGAAGTCATCAAAAGAAACAGTGAGCTAAAAAAATTAATGAAAATTATACGAGGAACGTTGGAAACATATTAAAGAATCGACATAGACTGCGATTAGCTGTCTGCGTAGCCACGTCTTGTTTCCAGGAAAGAAAAATTATTGCAGTAAAGGATATGTTTTGGCTTTATGACGGTCACTAGTTATAGGAGAAAATAATTTGTTTTCTTGTTATCGTTTTTTCGACTTTTGTGTCATACATGTGTAAATGAGTTGGGGCATGTGTGGCTTAACTCCGCTCAACTTAGTGATATAAATAGAGTTGTTTGAGGATGTATGTGATATTTAGATTTTTAGTCCGCAAATATGATATGCATTTTCAATTTTAAGTAATTGAAATCGCAGAAAGTGGAAAAATTTATCAAAGCTGGCCAAGCACATCCAAGCATGGTAATTATCTATCTTACTTTTTGGAATTTTTATGTAATAATATTAATAATAAGCTAATTGAGTATTAGTTGCGTTCGTGTAAATTTGCCAGTTTGGTTTTAATTTCATTAAATTGTACTCTATTTATAAAACCTTTACAATGTTTAATAAGGAAAGAAGTTATATCCAGCTGTGATCAATTTATCCTTCAAACAAAAATAAGAATATTCCAAACTCTTTGCTATTGGGTTAGTGTGGCCAATTTTTTGCACTGTAGTATCTATGAAAATCTTTTTTGCTATGTGTACATTAGGATATACATAAGTACGTGAATGAGTAAAAAAGGCGAGTTTTTTGCTTCTGAAAACGGATGTTGTGTTTGCTTGTAATGCGGACATGTCCTTTAACCGATCTGGTTCATTACTAATATCAACATGTGTGCAGGAACTTGTAAGGATTTTCGGCCACGAAAATGATTACTACCCATGGACGGACAGACAGACAAACGGACTTGCTTAAACCGATTCAGGTGAAGAATATATATGCTCTATGTTATCTTCGCAGCTTCCTTCTGGTATCGCAAATGTTTTGACGAAATAATTGCATTTTCCTTCTGGGGTGGGTGAAGGGATAAGAAATTGAATAAAATGTTAAATTTTCAAAATGCGCTTTCACCTATAAATTACTATTTCTTGTCATAGAACATAAAAATTTATTGTATTATAAATTAACTAAATTATTGAGGTCACATAAAAGTGGCGATCTGTCACGTGATTTCATATATGTTTTCCTCAGAGCATATGTATCCCTCCTAAAGTGTAGGTTACATACATGTATAATATATAAAACGACAAAGCAGTTAATGGGTTAAACTTGACAATATGACTACAAAACTTTATTATTCGTTTTGTTAGTTTTCATTGCTTTTACATACATGCATACAAGTAAATAAATGCGAAGTGTATTTGTAGGAAACATTTCTAATCAATGATATCATGTAATTTCCTTTAACTAATTAAAATGAAACAATAATAAACAGCTTCTGAAAACTTCTCAAGAACCATAAGGCATGTAGTTTCCGTAAGCAATTGGCTTTACAGCTTAAGTTTCTTCAATAATTATATAGTTTATTGATGCATCTATAGCGATGTACTTAGGTTTCATTTATATTATAGTTTGAATCAGGTGCGTCTGTCTGTCCCACTATTGATGTAACTATTTCTTTCTAAAAACTTTAAGTTAGAAAGCAAGGCTTCATAGCTTTTTCTCTTTCTTTCTTACTTAGTCATAGTTATTTTCTCATTTATTCCTTGCTCTTTAGATTCTTAAGGAATACCACGAACATTGTAAATTTTTAAGAAAAACATTACTCTTTTTTACTGACTTAATAGATGTTTGGAACCTTTTACAATATATGGAAAAAATTCACTATTACAAGCATTAATCTCCTTTTTTTTTTCCTAAGCGCTTTCGCTGGGAAAGTGCAGCGTAATATCTTATTTTTACACCTCTTGCCACTCTAATAATTTTGTTTGTATTTGTTTGTTGTTTTGTTGTATTTGTTTTCATTTAAAAGTCTTCCTAGGGAAAAACACGTTTGCGTAGCTTCATCGGGACGATCATATTATTGGTGATAAACAATCAAATATGATTCAAATATGATTCAAATATTATTCGAAACAATTCGAAACCATTAAGTGAAAATTGTTTAAAGTAAGAAGATGATAGCATATAGCGCTATTGTTTTCTATACATTTGCTTACAAAATCTTATAAGAAACTTTCATGATGGCCATCAAGGCAATTGAATGACTTTGAGCAATGAATTATCTCTGCTTTGTCATCTACGTTTGAAGAAAGCTCCATTTAGGGTTAACGGTAAATACAAACTCTCCAGTCTTCCCCTGATTATTAAAAATATATATTAAAATGATTGAATGCATGAATCAACAGCATTGAATAGATATGAGGCGAAGAGAGGTCTGAAAGGTGTCGTTTTCCGTTTCCCGTTTGCCGTTTTCTCCGGTAATTCCCAACGTGTGACTCTGTCTTTGAGAGAGGCAATTTCGAATAGAAAATCGTCGAGGCAAGAGAACACAGTGGGGCAGTGTAACGGTGTTAGGCTTACGGGCCAAGAGCAAAAGGTAATGAAAAATTTGTTACAATACAAAAAATATACGTTCATAATGTATTCCGAAACTTTAAACGCATTATTCTTGAAAAACGTCAATTAGCTTTAAAATGTCAATTAGCATAACAACAAAAATAGCGGTTATATCATATATACTTATATCCTATATGAATCGGTTTTACCGGAAAAATAGAAAAGCCTGGCTCTCAAAGCGGCATTTACATCATTGGTTGATGTTTAAGCAATGTATTGAATTTTGTTGCAAAGCGCCAAGTTTTTTTTATGCATGTATAGTCTATATGTATATATATATATATGTCAGGTATTTTTTTTTTTTCGTTATGTATAAGGTCTTGACCCCAACTAAAAATGATCGGTTCATATTTTTATAAGCATCGTCGAATATATTTTAAATATTTTTACACCTTACAGCACTCGTGGTACAAGGGTATATTGAGCCTGTGCGGATGTATGCAACATCGAGAAGGATTTGCCATAAATCCACCATTTATTACACCAATCGATTCAGAAATACTTTCGGAATCAATGTAACCTTCTCTGTCCGTCTGTCTGCCCGCTCAACCATCAGATTGTAATTTTCGAGATATTTTGATGCGATTTGGCCCACGACGGAACGCTACTTGAAATGGTTCGAATTGGACCATTTTTTCAATTACTTTCAATAAAGTAATTTTTTTAAAAAGTGTTTACATGAGTAGCGAGTAGTAGTATTAAGCGAAGTGGCTGGTGTAATATGTAACCAAAATAACCAATTATTCGTTTGAGCAATGTGGCAAGCAAGTCACACGTAATTAATAAACGCATGTTTGATGGCCGTGTCCTCTCATGTAAGTGCTATTTTCGTTGCACTTTATATTCGTAGTACAATTTTCTATATAACATATGTTTGCAATGTGTGGCATATGCAAGCGATGCCACGTTTTTTTTGATAGACAAAAACGGTCATGTCAATATTGAGCGCTATTTTTAAAAATAGCTAATCTATAAATTGAAAATGGTAATCGATTTATTCTTTGTGTTTGATCAGATCATCAAAAGTTTCTACATTTTTGTTAAAGCGTTTTTTTTTTTTTGGGATGTTGAATGCAACATCATGGTCTTATATGGAAATGTTATATTTACTACGAACGTTCGTATTTGTGCACTGCATTTCTCTTTCTGAACCCAAGACAGTGTAAATCCGATTCAGTTATATCAATGTTTTAGTTTGAAAGTTCTACGTTTTAAGTTCAAAGTTTTACGTTAGATTACTCTTTACATTAAATACGTTAGTATTAGTAGTGCGAAGTTCATTAACAAATCAATTCAAAGAACAAAATCGTATTTTAATTCTCATCTAACTTTTGATTTATTTTAGTCCATAGTTTCTTTTTTATATTCTAGTTTTCGCAAGGGATCTTGACTTAGGACTTAAAGTTTAGGCTTCAAAGCACGAAGGAGTTTGTCGCGACATCTTATGCCAAAAGCGCGTATGTCAGCTACAAACACGCAAATTCAAAAAAAATATAGTGTTTATAAGAGGAATGATCAAACGCCAGCAGAGACCAACTTTGCGATCTATAATCTACCATGAATTCATTATCTCTAGTCATGATCATGTTATCTTTACAACTATATGTCGCTTCATCAAATAATTTCGTTGCCACCTTTACCCAATTGGCGTAATTTCCATATATAATTATAATGGTACTTAACGATTTTGAAGAGCTTGAACACACACACAATGAAGATCCACTTTTTTTATTAGAGTTTTACTAAGAGTGTTCCCTGCATTTTTTATTAAGGAATTGTTTTCTTTATTTATTTATTTTTATGACTGATATATTAAATTAAAGAACGAAATGATATGTTTTGCTAAGTAAAGTCAAGTTAGATACTCTGCTACTTCTGCCTCGGTTCTGTAGAATTTTTGTGAAATATTTTATCTGACTTCGAGTATACAACTCAATTAAAGCGCTACTAATATAGAGGTAATAATCGTATAACAATAAAATCGTGTAAAAGTAAAACCGCATAAAAGCGTAGATTGTATGAAGACGAAATCGTCTGAAAGCGAAGTCAAAGAAAGTGTAAAAAAGTGTAGAAAGAAAACTATATAAAAGCAAACTGTATAAAACTGAAATCGCGTAAAAGTGGCATTGTATGTACGTAAAACTTCTTTTAACACGAATTTTTTTACGCGAAATTCGATTTAATACAAGTTGAAAAGAAAAAATAAATCTCTTTTTGCACGAATTGTGTTGTTTTAACACGATTATCAATATTCTGCCCGATGTATGTATAGAGTATAGGCGTAAAATATTTTTGTGCAATTTAGTATGGTTTTTCAAAGTATTATCTGTTTTTTTTTTTGTAATATATTTAATGGATTAAAATGTACAAACACGAAATAAATTCTTTAGCGGATTCTAAGAAGAATTTTGTAGTATTGTTGACTGCACTTTTTACTTGCTTTTTTTTGGGTTTGGAACAAATCTTTTTTTTACACGGAAAGAGAATTAAGTGTTCATTGAAAATGTAGAGAAGCGTAGAAAAAAGATCGCCTAGAAGTAAAAACGTGCAAAAGTAAAACCGCGTAAAAGTAAAAGCATATATATATGAATTAGTCTAAAATTAAAATAGAGGAAGAATAGAATAGAAGAGCGTAGAAACAAAATCATTTAAAAGTGAAACCGTGTAAATGTGAAATCGCTTAAAACTAAAATCATTTATGTTATATACGAAATAGTTTAGAAGTGAAGTATATAAATATATGTATATAAATATACTCATATATTTCCATATGTATACATATATATGTACATACATAAATGTGACAACTGATGTCTCTTTGTACTGTCTGTGAATCATATTAATAAAGAAATTTTCCAATTGACTAAGTAAAACGACAAATAAAACAAAAAAAAAAAACGCGTTAAATGACAAAACTGACTTTGCATTGATGCGAATCACGTCGTACCTATTACCTAGAGGTAGGTATATAACAAAACTAGATTCCTTCTATTGCATGCCCTATAGAGCAGAAAGAATGTATATATAGTTGTAGTAGTATACGGCATATGATTTATAAATAAATATGCGAATTTTATTTCTTTCAGTGTTGTCATGGCCGAAATTGTTGGGATACCCCATGACTCTTGCAGTAAACTAACTAAACCTCTTAACTAATTTATTACATTTTGTTTGACTAAGAACTTGAGACAAAAATATATTACGATTAACATGTTAATACATTTTATATATTGGCATCCATAAGCACAAAAAAAATATTCCGAAAAGGTGTGAGAATGTCAGATGATTTAATAGCGTGCGTGTAACTGTGTGCTGGTGGCAATTTCGTGACTGGGATAACTGTGAAACAGATACGAAACTATTTAGTTCTTTCCAAAAACTTGTTTTAATTCAAATTGAACAACAGCGTGTAAATATATAAAACTAAAATGTTGGGCTAATTGAAAAGTACGCAGAGCAATAAAACAATTTCACATAGTTTTTAACAATTTGAAAATTCATGGGAACGCTTTTGGATTATCTAGAGTTGATTTGCAATTTTGTATGTACAAAAAAAAAAAGGAAGGGAAGAAGCAGCTAATGGGAAAGTGAAGGTATCTTTTGCAAAAACTGTAAGCCGGCAATGAAATGAGAAGCAAAACAAAATAATAGGATTATTAGAGTATTCTATTTCCCCTTGTTGTTGGTGCAAGCGTGGATTTGCCCTCCTGCCTAAATGGTCCTAATTTTCCGTGTCCATCGTCGTGTCTATCTGTATAGAGGATTTCTCCTGGCTGGCCAAATACAAGAAAAAACAATTATTTCTTCTTTAACTGAACTTATAATCGTTAAAGTCACGACTAAGGGCTTTTTTTTATTGTTCGACGAAGGAACCAGACTTCATAAACTTATAGGAAATATATACGCAAAACTTTTCAATTAAAATTCGAAACAATTACGCCTTGAAACGATTGCATAGTAAATCGGAAATTTGTGTCATCACTACTGTGAACTTGGATCATTACAACGGAAGAACGAGCATGGGATGATATAAGTTATTGAGCTTTACAATAGCCAAAGCCATGAAAATCGACGAAACAAGTGAAAGAAAGTCTTTATCTTCAGACTGACGATAAAATATAATAACAATAAAGTATCACTTAAATGTTACGGAATAAGAAATCAATACGAAAAAATTCGTGAAAGAAGATTGCGCTTAGCGAAAAAAAAGTTCTTCGCGGAGCAAATGCAAAGGAAGTTCCTTAGATCGCCTCCAGCTCTTATGTCTTGGTAAAAAGCAAAAAATGCGATTTCCGTTAAATGCCAAAGAATGAATAGGAGAGTCCTCCGTCAATGACGTTAGGCTGACTAGGAAATAAAATCATTTATAGTTTTCAGTCCGTAAGCTTTTCAATTACCCTAAACTTATATTAGGTGCTTGCATGTATATTGCTCAATTGGTAACATATGTATGAAGCCAAACAATAATAAAGTAAAACATTGCGTTCATTGTTTACTGCCACGTGTTTTGAAAATGATTCAAAATTCCTCAAAAGTTCGGTATATTTTCTTTCCTCTATCACTTCTATAAGGTTGACAATGCTTCGCAGGTTTGCGAAAATATTTGCTGCGTTCATCGCGAAGATGCTTTACAAAAATCAGAAGCATACAACAGCTTATCTTGTTGCCGCCCAGGAGTGTTCTATATTGAAGTCGAGCTGCGCTCTTGTTTCGCAGGAGTAGCCGTAAAGTTAAGAAGGATGGGCTTATTTTATCTTATGACGTCTGTGCGAAATAATAAACGTTGATAAAAACATAGTCATGAACAATTTACATAAGCTTGGATGCGAGAAGAAAAAGAAGAAGAAGAAGGTCGTTATTTAGACAAATTATAAATTGAGAGTAAAAACTTGAGTGGGTCAGCTTTTCATCTGCGAATCGCTGGTGAAAGAAAATGCAATCGAGCCAGTTTAGAAGCGATTCATAATCTGCGATGAATGGCGGGTGAAAAGAAATAATAATATGCGAAAAAGATCGTAATTCATGCGTAAATGTTAGCAAGGTCCATATTAACATAATGTGAAGTAATGCTTGTGCTTAGTGGCATTTGTAAAGAGTCGCCCTTTATGAGGTTGGCCAAATGATGGATTGCATTGTTTTGCTGTCACCAAGTAACGCAAGCAACAGGACCAATTGAAATACAACGCCCAACAGGAAGGGCGTCATCTTGCAATACGACAAAGCTAAACCGCTTACAGTTTTAATGGGTGGGGAAAAATCGGCAGAGCCTACCTAGGAAATTTTGATGCATTCATCAGATGGGCAGGATCTTGGCCCGTCCAACTATGATTTGTTTTGCCCCCTTTACCATCACTCTTAATGTTTAAAAGTTAGTTTCAAAAAATGATCTCCTGAAGTCACTTACTTCAGCTTTTCTCGCAAAAGTGTTATAGCGATGTAATATTTGCATTGTGAGAAAAATGGCAAAACCTTATCGATCAAGATGGCATATTTTGGTTTAACAAAGTTCATTTAAAATGTGCGTATAAGTAAAATGTGTTTGAATTTTTATTAAAAAGGCGCCACGTATTTTTTACTCTCACCTCAAATAAATTGACTGAGTATGGGCTGTTAAAACAAATTGCAACACCGCACAATAAACAGCGCTGTCTGTATGTAAAGCTTAGCCCTATAAAAGAAATATATATATATATATATTATTACTATATGAAAGAAATACGGCACAATATGAATTTTATTGTAGTCATCAATCATACACTATATATACATTTATGTATCTATGCATAATTGTACTTATAGCACGCGTGCTAATAGGCCTTTAACATCCTAACATGATAACTAACAGCGTGGATTGTAATTTATGGGTCAGAAATGCCACCATCCTTGATAGTTGCGCATTGAAATCGAAAACTTATGTGGTAAAAGGTACTTTGTAAATTGGAAACACATAGAACAGAAAAATCGAAGAAGAGAGATAACAGGGAATGCCCCTAAAAAAAAAAAGGGAAGAAAAACCCTGCACATATACAATCGGACCTCTAATGTATTTCACAGGTTTTACAAGTAAGAATGCAAAGAAATGTCAATTCATTCATTTACACACGTTCACAAAAGATCTTCAGTACATATATAGAATAATTGCAAATGACTTCTGGAGTTTGATAAGAGCTAAAGAGTTACTGTTGCTCACTTTCTCTCTCGTGTTTACCGTTGGCATTTCCAGGGATTCCTCTAATGTGCTTTTGGCTCGCGAGGGCTCTCATTTCAATTGTTGACGATTGCACACTTGCATGCTTTAATGCTTGTATGTGGATTTAGTTAAGACTAGAGATTTAATGCAAATTAATTTAGCATAACTGGAAGCGAATTGGCCAAGAACTCGTTAGCGCAGATAGAAACAAAAATTAATGGTGCTGTGAACTAATCTATAGAAACAGAGCTATTGAGAGATGGGTAAATAGAACAGAAGAAAAAAAGACCAAAGCAAGGAGAAAAGAATTGAAAGGGAATTAGGTACTACAAGGACATGAAGACAAACATTTGGTGAACTAGTTAACTAGCCGCACTAGGAGATTGATAGAGCAGCAGCATGACTAAAACATGGTAAACAAGAACGTAGTCTGGAGGATTAGAAAGCGTTACAAATAATTTTCATAAGAAATTTTTGCTGCTCACCAATGCCTGCAATTTGTGAAGTCTTGGACGCTATGTTCTCACTTTCTCCATTTCTTATTCTTCCCAACTAAAGGGATAGAAAGAAAAAAAGCGATAAGAACTTCAGTCTTTCAAAGCTCAGACTGAAAGAAGAGAGAAATATATATATTTATAGATGACTACTTTCCCTTATAATTCCATACTAGTCAAAAGTCCTGAAACCCATGAGGAATTTTTGTAGATGTGTCTCAAACCAATTAGTAAATCTTTTAACTCTTCGATAGCATTGCATAAGAAAACCTGAAAAGTCAATCAAGTCAAGTCTAGTCAATCAATTCCCTATGAGTCATATATTTTTTTTGCGTCTTGAGTTTTGCTGTGCACGTCAGTGATAAAGAATTTCCATAAAAACGAGTAAGAAAGCTTTCATCCGACTTTGGCCGTTTTAAATATTATTACCTTAGTTAAATAAATCTCTAGTTAGAACCGATAATTCCGCAAAAAAGTTACATGAAAATTTTTTAAAATCTTTAGGAAGGATCGAAATTACATAGCAACGCATTCTTTTCAAACTTATATAACTCGATTCGTATTCGATTTACTTGAACAGACTTCTTGGACAGAACGTGATCAGAAATCTAAAATTTCGATGATCTCTTTACAAACATATATATCTATTAATGTACATGTACATTTACAAAAAAAAAAAAAAAAGATTCTATCCCTATGTAACCATAAAAAAGCAAACACAAAGGAATCTTTGAAATAAATCTAAAATTTTTACAAAGTCTTTATATACCTGTTCACCATTCAGTGTGTTTTAGGATTTTAGGGGCTTATGAGTTAAATTCATGTTACTTTTGCATTTTATAAAGACTCTCAAAAAATTACTATGTATTATGTGCGTATTCCTCTAATGTCTCAAATATATCCGTGGACAAGCGTCTTCGCCTCTAACGCCTATCGTGTTTTCTAATTAATTCAGCTTCTTTCTCAACATTATCTTTGCAAAAAAACCAAATAGGAGAATAAAAAAAATAGAGAAAGATTTCCGTAACCATATCGTTAATGTTTTCTTCTATTAGAAATTATTGAATGACGCAATTTGTAATTTGATGTCATCGTTTGGCTGAGTTGATAATTTTTCCATTTAATTAGTTTAGAAGGAAATTCATTTCAAGCCGGAAATTTATAATTTTATTTGAAAACTAATCTACAGAAATATATTTATAAACATGTAAAAAGAATTTAATACTAACACATAGCTTGCAACTGGTATCGTTGATAATAATATTTCTCAAAGTCGCTGTAATAATTTTAGTAGCAATTCGCTTTAGGGTAAGAATAAATTGCAAATGTCTCTCTCCCTGTACCGCTCTCTTTCCATCTATCTCTCTACATAATTTTATATGTTACCCGCGCGGGAGTGGGAAGCCGCATTGCTTTATCGAATTCGATAAAAGGTCCCTATTGTCTGTCTGTCCTCTGTTTCCCTCACTCACTCTCTCTCTCTCTCTCTTACTCCATCGCGACATATTATCGGGAAGTGCATTCGCTAGCGGTCTACTCTGCCTTTATCTTTCTTACACTCTCTCTATCTCTCTCTCTCTCTCTCTTTCTCTCCCTTACTCTCTTTCTCTCCCTTACTCTCTTTCTCTCCGCCTGTCTAGATAATTCTGCATGCATCGCTTTGCATTTTGCATATTGGATTGGAGTTGGCCAGTGCTGTAATGGTCCTCTCCGTCTCTTCCCTTCTCTACATCACTTTGCGCAATTTGATCCAATCGCAACGAATTATCCAGGGGAAAAGATTTGGACAACGTTATACTACATAATTCAGGCACATTGCTTCAAGGATATTTTCTCATAGAAGGACCTATTGTTCTTAACTTTTTCATAGCGCTTTCTATAACATTTATTCTAGTTTCTTTCAACCATTTTTATCATCAATCAAATCAAATCCAGGCATTATCCAAATCTTTTATCGAACGCCGATATTTAAAGCATTACAGGAACTTAAGTTCTCTCGATGGACGGACATTTCTGATAATATTTGAAATCTCGTGTGTATTTCACAATGTTAACGTGACACAATAGCCCAAGGATTGAGAAGCTTTAATAAGTAAAAGTCTTAAGGACGATTTGAATGTATCGACTTGGCGATTCATTTTTTTTTTTTGTGTAACGATTCGAACTTGCGAGCGCAAGCGAAATCGAAAAACTCGAAAACTAAACCCATGACGCTTGACGTTAATGCGGCGGGAGAGCTTTTAAGCTTTTAGACAGAAAAATCAAGACGTTAATTAAAAAATCAATAAGAACATTGTGGTCGGGCAAGGCCGGCCATTAGACACTCTACATGAGTTCGTCTAGTAAAGTTATTCACTCACGGTTTGGTAATAGTACACCAACAAGTACATATTTTCATGCGAAGGCATACTTTCCATGAAAGTCCTCATATTGGGAAAAGCCCGTAAATATTGGAGGACGCCCAAAAGAGTTAGTGATCCGAATTCCGTACCTTTAATTTTTATACTAAGTTGCTACTATAGAGCAATTCATAAAATAATCATAAAATATTAAAAATTAAACCGTTTTCCGAGGGACTTACCATTCCAAAGAAATCTTACATGCAGTGGGGTTGAAAAAATAAACCCATATGGTTCACATTTGGCCCATTCATTTGGCTGATGTCAAATTACTATCATGAACGAATTTCCAACAAAAAACATTACAAATAAAGGTTTTTTATCATATAACGATTTACATTTCCTGAGAATGCTTATATGCAGTGGTATCCAAGAAATAGACCTTCGCGGCCGAATTTCGGTAAAATTGATCTCTTTGCCAGTTAACTATTATGAATCCATTTTCACTGTGAAAATGACATTCTTTTACCATATAAAGATTCAATTTTCGGAAGAACGGTTATATGAGAGGTGTTCAAAAAATTGCCTCAGCCGAATCAAATTTTTCATACTAACTATTAGAATGTCAAACTACTTTTACGCAGCGGGTTTTTTTCCGAAAATTTTGAAAATTGCAATTTTCAAACATGGATTGGCCAAAAAAGTGTATCGATTCATACCATTTTTAATAGCGTTCGTCCTTGGGTCCAAACACGTAATTATCATCCAAAATATCTAAAAAATTTGCGATCTGTGGGTTGGACACAAGAAAACAAGATGGACACTCAAGCTTAAACTCCTTCTGGGTGTTGCATACGTCCTTATAAACAGTCGTACCAAACATGGGGTAGGGTTGAAAAAGTAAAATAAACGTTCTTTTAAATCGAAACATAAATGTGAAGCCGGGCTGTTGCAAGCTGCTGCTGTATCACGTATGGGCGGCAGCTGGTAGCGAGCGAACTAAGCAGCATTTCCCAAACTAATTAAGATATTCTCAAAAGTTTGAAATCTTTGTCTACTCTTTCAATAGCTTAGTATGGATCGTGGAACGATGTACTGTTCTCGAGAGTGAGTTTCATCAAAATATATCCAAATTTCTAGGTTTGACGGACGAAACGGCCAGACAAGCAGAGATCCATTCAGAATTATTTTCCCGGAAAATTGCACTCTTTGTGGTACAATCCGCACCTGTCCTTTCTTATGAAAATGTATTGAATACAAAAACGAAATTAAAAAGAAAAACAAATTTTTTTGAATGCTATTAAGAAAGATAGGAGTTTAGTTTTATATGCAAAACTTTTTCTCACTTTCTTTATCTTTTCGCCTAACCGTGCAGTAAAATTACATAAAAAATAATGTTTAACTCGCAACATAAATCAAAGAATTATTTACAAAACTAAAATTCGTTATATTTGTACATACTGAGAGTATTATTATGTATGAGTATGTAACATACAAGCCCATGCAAACAAATAGATATATAAGTTCACCTATTTGTACGTTTAAATATTATTATACATATATAGACATACATGAATACACACACACACACACACACAAACGCGTATATGAGATATAATGATTGTGTACGTTTTAAAAGTTTTCGTTTCACTTTATCGTTTTCGCTTCTTTTTGATAGTAATGCGAAGACAATGACGCTCTATTCACTTTGATCTTTCTATGTAAGGAAAACGTAATTGTATTTTATACCCCCACTCGAGACCAGAGTAAAATAAAATTGTTGCTCAGTGCTCAGTTTGTTAGAAACCGAAGATCACTAAATATGTATTAAAAATGTATTTATAATGTAAGTAATATAACGAACTGATATACAAAAATACGTTGAAGCATTTTTAAAACGATCCAGATCAGGCTCTAATCTTTAAAATAGAAGAATAAACTTAAACACAAATCTTCATTCAAAACCTTACTTAAGGTAAACCCCATTAGATTTTACGACTGCATTAGAAACTCTTCGAAGGTCCAGAGCTTCAACTGAGAAGCAAACTTCTGAGGTAAATATGTGCATAATTGGCACAAGGATTAAAAGCGACTTAAGACGAGCGATACTGTAAAAATGATTTGATTCAGTTTTTGAATTCTGGAAATATTATCTCTCTCACCGTCGATCTGTTGAGATGTCAATGGAATCTTTAGGAATATTCATACATACTTGATTGAAATGTAGAGTGCTCAACACTCGTCTTATACTGGATATAGTTTTCCTACTTATTTTTTATGCATGCTACTACGGTACGTAGTTGTAATAATATTTTATGATTTCTGTAACACTTAGTCCCACAATTTATATAAATTTCAGTATTTCAACAAATATCATACACAACCATCATCATATAATCATAAACGAAGGTTTTTTGACTCAGTTTAGTTATATATGTTGACACGTCTATCTACGTGACGACGAAATGAATAGAACGTTCAAAGTTCTCGCACAGTTCGTCAGCCCGGCAAGCGGTGTTATTCTCAAAGTTATACTTGAACCTCTCCTTTTGTTTGTAAATAACCCTTCTTTAGAGCTATAGGAGCTAAGAAACCGACAAATTCACGAAAGCTGACCGCCATGAAGAAAACATTGATATATACTACTGGGTCCAAAAGGTGAGACCAATTTAATTTCTTCCCTTTTTTAAATCTATTCCGACCTCCTTTTGCGGATAGCTTCTTACTGTTTGGAGGCAACAATTCCCGGGATTAAGTGATATAAGATTTTTTTTTTTGCCAAGTTTATCGTTAGTCATCAGCATAGTCTGCTTCAAGGGCTTCAACAGATACATTTAGTTCACCTCATCCCTAGCACTTCGATGTCTTTTTTACAGAACGATCAAGATTTTCAAAACGTGCTTTAGTTTCCGCAACGATCTTGTCATTTGTTTCGCACTTTTGCAGATTCTAATTTGTAAGCAGATAACAGTCGCCAATACGGGCAGCAAATGGAAGTGCAAATCAAGCAATTTTGTAATTGCAATCATTGACTTGTGGCTTGGTGCTTGGTGCTTGGTGTTGTTCTACAATGAATAACGACTGTACCTATTTGCGAAATATCTTTTCCGTACGCAATGGCGAATAGAAGGTCTTTGGATTTATTTAGGATGTCAAGTATCCTTTGCAGTTTTACTCTCCCTGTTAGATTTCTAGTGTAACCACCCTTTTTCGCAGTTCACTACGTTTAGCATCATTGATGTCTGTACCTCCTTGTTTTAAATCCACAAACCACAGATAAGCTGTTGTTTTTAACATTTTTTAAGTCAATGCTTCAAAGGGTATTTTTCTTTTTGTCATCAAAAAGCATTCTTTAATCAACACATGAAAATCGGATATTTTCCCTTATTCTGAAATTAAGAAAAAAAGCGTCATAATGTGGGTACTTGACCTGGTAAACATATGATCGAAGTGATATGAAATTTTGGTAGGCGTCGCTGATGCCCTTGCATTTTCCATAGATAATAAGGATTTTTTTTCTAGAGACGACAATTACATGTAGGTTCCCCGAATGACTGACTGGACGGCGTGTTATTCAGCACATGAATCAAAAATTAATCAAAACGTAGCCAAAAATATTCATCGGAATTTCGTAAGTAGTTTTTTAAAAACCAAGCCGCTGATAAGCCAACAGCAGTGAAGTTCGTTCACAAAACTGTTCTACTGTTTGAAGCATTAAGCGTTTGAAGGGTTCTAATTGCTATACACATTTCCTTAGTCGAACTTATGTTCGTATTCAGTCACATTACTTGAAAGCAAGCACCATTTCATTATCTTATCTCTTTATTTATTTATTAATTTTTTTTTTTTTTTTTTGGTTTCTATTACAATGATGGGCACGCAAGTTTCGCTGTAAACTGAAAATATGACTTTCTTGCTTGTGCCTTTTTTTGTTTCCTTCTTCTCTTTGCTCATTTACATAAACACAGAAACAGAAACAGAAACAGAAAAACTAATTCTAAACAATTAGTCAAATGTTTGCATTTCAAGGTTTTCAGTTTATTTTTCCACCATTTAAACTTTGAACATTCATATGTAGTTGTGATTGTGTGTGCGAGTGTGCGCATTTGAAAACTGACAACAGAGTAATTTGAACAGAGCATTTGCTTTGTTTTCACATTCAAGGGAAACTAGAAAATGAACGTTTGTAACTTTGATTATAATTTTGATCAAACAGTAAAGAGAAGTCGCCGGCAACGATTTGACAATAATCTGATGGACGATTAAAAATCGATATGTGCAGTATAAGTGAGTACGAGCGAATAATTGAAAAAAAAAAAAAACAATATAACAAATGTAATGTAATTAATTACGTTGACCACTGGTTGCAATTTTCGAAATCCTCTACTTTTTATGAACTTCTGTTGTCATGTCATAACCGCAGTACAATGCGATACAATGATCTAGATTTTTCTTAACATAAAACTTTCACGCGCTTACGCTGCTAAGTATGTAACTTGAGCTCCTGCTCATTTTCAAGGGGTTCTTATAAAGTCTTTCAAAAGAAGAACTTTTCTTTGCTTATCCAATGATGTTGGATCGTAAAAAAGGCCATCATAATATCTCGTGTGGCGTTTTCGATACAGGCTAACAAGTTGAATGATATTGAATAAATTTTTTATTTTTTTGTCTTTATGAGAGAAAACGTATACTTTACCGTACTTCGTGTACCTTTATCAGTACACATGTACCATTTTCGGCACATGCCAACAAATTGAATAATTTTTTATGAATATTTCTTTTTTGGGGCTTATGAGACATAAACAAAACTGCATGGAGTCTGTTGAGAAACTCGTCAAGAAATTTCTTGGTTCTGCCGTTCATTGGAACGTAGTCAACGTTTGAGAAGACTCACCACTTTGTTGATTTTAATCATCCAAGGAGAATGTATGAATATCTTTCTTTATTGTCACAAGTCGTAGTCATACATTGATTAAAGCATTTGTTTATAGCACCTTGTCTCGACGAATCGGCTTCTTATGACAATTTGGCTTTTGGATAAAGCGGGTTGTGAGGATTTGTGATTTTGTCCTGAAATTTTAAATGGTCTTAATTGATCTTTATACATCATCGAGTTTCGATAACTGATTTTTATGAGTTATAGAGAAAAGGTGCACAAGACAGAGTTACGAAAGCCACATTTGCCGCCGCCGCATTTACCGCATTATCGAATTAGAGTTGTTTTCATTAGTTTAAGAACCGTTAAATTTCTTGCCTATAGGGACATAGTGATGGAAGTATGGACGGATAAACTTTTGCAGAATGCGTTAGGATCTTATCCTAAGCCTGATCGAGGCTTAATTGACAAGCCAGTAGTAATCCATTCTTCCATGCGAAAGACGAATTTTATTTCGCAGTTTGCATTCCAGTCAATTCCATTTTCATTAAAGTGTTCGCAACACCAACACCCTCAAAAATAGCTCGTATGTCATGTGCAACTAGTAAAAAAAATCGCGGTCATAATTGCGAGATTGTCATTTGAAAATTTTACTATTTATTCATAAGTCATACCACCCATGTTCGCGTTGCAGACATATGTATGTAAGCTAAGTTATGCTATATTCCCATAACCTAATTTCTTTAGGAAAAGGTAACTTTCGCGCCTTTTCTTGAATAATTCATTAACAGTATGAACGCATACACAATGGCCCAGTGCCACAGTATCTAACGGAATGAACTGCATAAAGCAAATCACACTAAAAAGAAAAAAGAAAAAAAAAAAGAAAAGAAAAGAGAAAATTGCACAATTCCACGAACGGCCACAACATGAAAAGGAATACGCATGTATGCAACGTAAGTAAATAAACAAGAACATACCAACAACGTTTGTAAACTCTTGATACCAAAAAAAAAAAAAAACTGCTTACTTAACACAGCTAACAGCAGACCACACCTTACTCCAGTAGACAGATTGTTCTTATGGGCCACTATTTGGAAAGTGAGATTGCGTCAGCAGAGTGAGAAGAACAAATCGCTATTAAATCTCCAACAACCCACTTTTACTCCAACGTCTTAGTTTATGAAAATTTTTCTCCCTGACACGTTGTTACCCACTTCAATTCACTTCTTACCCCTTCTCTCACTCTTTCTTTCTTTCTTTCTTTTTTTCCCCCTCTCTCGCTCTATCTCTATCTCTCTCCCCCTCGCTTTTAGATTTGTTTTTAAAGAACCAGAATCGGATAAACCAACAGAAAAAGAAACGAAAGAAGAGAAAGACCTGAAACCTGACTGCAACCAGTTTTATTTGTTTGTGTTTTCATTTCATGTGCTCTCCCCTTTGCCCTCATTGCACAATTAAGAATAGAATCTTTAAGCCAGCAAAATTTACACTGTCGTACATACTTACTTACTTCGCACACTATGTAGGCAAATGCATACAAACCTTTTAAGAGCCGACCAATGGCAAAGATACATACATACATGCAGACGGATTACGTGTATTACGAAGTGGATCAGGTAAACTTGCATACATATATGCGCACGTACAGGATATCGGTATGACAAAGAATACGCTTTTGGCAAAACGTGTCTTTATGGGATATGCGGCCACAAAAAGGAAAGCACCAGCAAAAGTTTTCACCAACACCAACAAACATGCATGGCTATCAAGTAGGAATGCATTTTCAGATCGAAAGAAAATTAGTGGTGAAGAAAAATTTCAAAAAAAGCTGTAATCATCTCCTAAGGTAAATACGTCTCGTATAGTTAGCACTTAAAATGGTCTCAGTAAAAAATTTTGCAATATTTTGTTTTTTTCTTCTTGTCTGACATCATACACAACGATAAACGACCCGTGAACGAGGGAAGTAAGCGTAATCACAAACGAAGTCGCAATATGAAAAGTCTTCTTAAATCCCACGAATTTACTTCAATAGCAAAAATTGCCGTAAGTCTTGACTTATTCGAAAGTTATATACTGCTGTTAGATTTAGCCCTTGATATTCTTAATCGATTCGGATCGATTAAAATATTCTTTTGCAGCGCAAAGTTTTGCAGACTTCATACGCGTTGAAGTAAAAGTTAGACGCCTATAGAGAATTTAGAACCTGTGCACTGATTGCCATTCGATTTCTTAAGCGAACATAATCTCACATGCCAGTTTAATACAGAGTGCTCCAATATTCCCGCAAAAAATAATTTTCATAGAAAACAAGTAAGGACATTATAGTACCCGACGCCAATTCGCTTTGTTCATATTCATTATTCCCTTACTTGCTTTTGATGAAAGTCCGCATATGAGAGCATACTCAAAACATCATGTGGCAGGATACAAATTTACTAAATTAAAGTTTATTGCGTTTCATTTCCCGTTTTAAAAGAACTAGAAGTCAGACTTTCCCTCCATGTAAGGGTTTGCTTTTCATGATAATCGCCATATATTTGGTGTTAAAAAGTAAACGTAAAAATTAAATGGTCCAAGTTCCTTACCCTTATTTCTTTTCCTAAATTGCTACTAAATGTTCTCCACAAAATATTAAAAATTAAATCTTTTTCTGGAGTGGGGCCCTAGAACCATGTGGTTGAGATGTGGTTCACTTCATTTTCCTGTCAAATTACTATCATGAATAAACTTTCATTAATAATTAGGCCTTTTTGGCATCTAAGAATTTACATTCCCTGAGAATCTTTACATGTGGTAGACTTTGATGCTCCCAATTCTATATTGTGAACCAATTTTCGCCATGAAATATTCAAGATCATACTTTTTTACCATTTTTTATCACATTCAGTTTTCATAGGTAGGTTATAGGTTATAGGAGGTGGAATTAACGCAGGCGAACCAAATTTTTCATAGTTATTTAGAACGCTTATATACTATTACTCAGCGACCTTTGTTGGGAACTTTTGAAATTTGCGCCTTTTTCACCTTGCCTAAATTTGGCCGAGTCCCATTGATACAGCGCTCGGTTTCTTCTTTCAAGGAGTAGATGATGTTCTTGGCAGTAGAATTTAATTCTTCAATCAATTGAACAACGTAAGCATGAAGCTACAAATTTTTAGTGAGAATACGATGTACGGAGCTTCCTGAAAGGTTCCATTGTTCCATCTTGTTAGGCACTTAGCAACACTCTCACGAGGTATTTTGGCGTTTTGTCTTGAAGGATAGTCAGAGTGTTTAAAAGCGCTTTCTTGCTCTCTTTAATTGGTCCAATCTATTTCAATATCTTAATCAATCTTTTTTCACGGCACAAGTGTCGCAAAATTCAAATCGTCGTGTGTGCTGACGATACTCAAATTTGATCTATCATAACTACTACCAAGTACGAGCCACCACATACACTATCATTCAATAAGTTTCCGGTCTCCGGGAGCCTTATTGAGTGATATGTTATATTCTCGTATGGGAGCATACAAGGGCAATGTACATAAGTCAATAGGATGTTAACTAAAAACTTCAAAAACAATTTCCGAAAATGTGGTAAATATCTACCGTTTCATATTTAAATGCTAGAGTTCAGAAAATTGAAACGCAAATTAGAACAACACCGACATTAATAAGTTTATTTATCATTTCCGCTGATTATGAGTTAACTCATTGTTTGCATTTCGTTATTTGAAAAATCTGTGGTTTCGAGCCATAAAAAAAGATAGATTCTACTCTATTGCATTAGAAGAATGCCGCTAGTAAATAGAGCTTGAAGTGTATTGGGGTCAGGATGTGTGGAATGATTCAAATTATTTTAGAAACGTGAGATGGTCGAACAAAATGTGAAGGACACGAATTGGAAAGAATAACGTCTCAAGATTCACACTAAACTGCGGAAATTTCAAATACTGACGAATGTGCTCACGTGCTCCGAATTCGTAAAAACAATTTGAATAGATTTTGTACAGAATATTCGTATGCACATATGCACCATGTGCACCATTAAACTTTACAATTTATTAAGTTCACAAAAAGGTCACGATTTGATTTTCTCATAAATATATTGGGCTTGTGATAAAGTAAAAAAGGCGAACTATTTCTTCCTATCGTCGCAGCAGTCTAAAGTTTAATTTGTATTTATGTATGCATTCAAGTCGACACGCAAATCTCTATTTTTATCTCTAAAGCAAACATAACAAAACAAGTCTTCGTAGATAAGAATATATATAATATATATCTAAAAGTATTTACACATAAACATATTTGTACATAAACCGAACGCATGCTTGTGCGCTAAGCGATTGTTTGCGCAAATAACGTGTGAGCCTTTTTGTGTGCGCTTTTATATATAAAAAGTTGATTTGAGCCAATAACCTAGTTTCAAACATCCACATGTGTATGCCTGCTTACAAAGGCATACAACTTCATGCTCAGTGTAGTAATGGTCAGAGGTACACGTTGTTCTATTCTAAATGAACGCATGAAAGTTCAAGATAAACCGAATCATTTACATACCTGTTTGTAATCCAGCGTAGACATCGATCGATACAAATGTGCGTCGAATTATACTCATCAACAATTTCCAGATTAACATACATCTACGTCTACATCTACGATTTTTTTTAAGTTAAAAATCCACCTCTGCGCACCTAAGAAAATCCCCGATAATAATACATATACCGATAAGTGAGGGAAGGATAAATTCATTAACCGAAGATAATTGCAAAAAACTTATGATATGCTCGAAGTTTTTACATCGACCATATCTAAACAAAAAGAGTCAGGTCATATTGGAACACTCTTCAAATTTCAATCATCATCAATATACAGTTCTTTTTTTTTTTTTTTATTCTATTTGTATATCTATTGTTCATTAAATAATTTCCTAAATAGTATAATCAAAAATTAAGGAAAATCTTGTAATGGCGCGGGACTGAAGCTGTAGAGTACAGGTCGTCTCTCAAAAGAAAAAAAAAACTTTCAAATTAGTATTGGAGGGTGGCAACACTCAATTGACATTTGTCAAAATTTCATGTCATTTCGCTCTTTTGGGTGTGAAAACTATGTTTCCCAAGTGGGTACAGCGTGGTATTCCCGCATAAATATTGCATAAATTGAAATATGATTTCCTGCCACACCGGATCTTACTGGATCTGCCCCGTGGCAGTTGTTGTCCGTTCAAAGATCTGAAAAAGATGCTCTACGGGAAAAGTTTCCGATCGAATAGTGAATTCATAGCGGAAGCCGAGGCGTATTTTCAAGGTCTAGAAAATCATTATACAAAAGGGGGCATTGAAATATTGCAGAAGAGCTGTTGCAAGCAGACTACCTATGTTGATGAGAAATATCAAAATATCAAAAAATTTTTTTTCTTACTTGGTCCCGGCAGTTATATGACCTTACAGATCAACTTTATTTTTTTTGTTAATGTAAGTAACTCTTCATGTAAGTACTTATACGTTCTAATAACTCCTGCAGACGTTTTTGGGAATTACGTTTTATACAGCAAGCGCGTAAGCAAGCAAGAGTTGCTTTAGCGTGTTCACCAACTTCTTGTAAGATGCCTCGTTGAGTTCATTCTAAATTTTATGTTAAAAAGGGAAATATGGGAAGTATATGAAAAGGAAGCATTCAAATTGCTAAGAAGGCCGATAGTCTGTTACAATCAGAAGATTGTCAATGACACCAGGATGAGAAAGCAGCGATATGCTCGTGCGTCCCGGCAAGTCCACTAATGAAAATGCACAAAAAATGAAAAAAATTTGAAATGACTGATAAAATGAAACATTTACTTCTGGCCTTTAGGCGTGGCTCGAATTTGACTATTGCTTTGAAACCACACCGTCGTCAACTGAAAAATTCTATTTTAATTATGGTAAACTTCATACAATACATATCTTGGAGAAGCTACGCTCATTTCAACAGTATTGCTGACCTTAGTAGAATGTTTGTTTTAAACAAGATTGATTATGTAATATGTTAGTTCATGGCAATAGCTGCAAATCTAATATGAATATCCTTAAACCTTAGAGTAAGTACCTATGGTTTTCCCATGGCGCCTATCAACAACATCTTGAATGAAACTGGTCTCCTAGTCTTAGAAAATAGATTTTATGAATCAAAAGCTAAAACCATCCCCAAGTTCCTTAACTCAAAGAACTCTCTTCTTAGCGAAAATGTAAAAAATGGTATTATTGGAAAGAAAACTAAAAGGCCGCCATCCGTAATTGACTACTGCTTGTATGTCAGAAAGGTAATGAACAGTCCCTTAAAAATTTAACGCAATTTTCATATTAAACACCCCTGGATTTTGAAAGGCTGCTCTTGTGACATTTCCCTCTGTACTTGCAAAAAAGGCGACACTCGAAATCTAGTTGAAGAAATCACTAAAATATTGGAATTTCAAGGGTCGGCGTCTCCTGTAAGCAGACGGCTCTGAATCTGATGTCCGGCAGCTGCTGTGGTAGATGCTTCAACGCCTATTCTGCTCGCTCACACTTCTCAACCGAAGCGCTATCCTTTCCTTGCTTGCTTTGCTCATAAAAATAAGCTCAAAACTTTTATTGTCACTGATATTCTGCCTGTGTTAAAAGCTATCCGGAATCTGTCAAGTTCGAGTTGGAGCACCATTAACAAGTGAAGGGATATTATCACAAAACACGGTGATAAAATTAAACCCCTTTGGGTGCCTAGTCATATCGGTTTGTTGGCAAATGAGCAAGCTGATCGAGCGACGAAGTCGGCTGCTTTTGCACCTCTAATTATGGAAGAAGCTAAATTAAAGAGACAATTGTGGAAGCAAATCTACAATGTTGTCATCAGTTCTAGTCCTCCGTTAACGTCCCATTCGTTCTATCAATACATTCAACAATAATTGACAAAATTGGCCATGCAATTGCAACAGAGCAGTGGATCCTAAAGAAGTCTTCTTTTCCAATCTGCAATAAGACGCATTCTTTACGACTTTTCCTTTATTAGAATAACGGTATTCGGAACAACTAGTCCTACGGACATCCAGAAATCAGCTACAGGATGCTGTACTAGTTTAATATATCACTTTGTTCAAACTATAATATTGGACTCAAAATCTAATTTTCTATTCAAAAATTATAATCATAACTTGTCCCGAAACTGGTGAATTTAACAGCATCTGTTAGGAAAACAGGTAGCGATTTTAATGTTGAAGGCATCTATCTTATCATTGAAACCAACTTTTTCTGAAACTCAAAATATAAGGTTTTCAACAACAGAAAAAATTCCAAACTAGATTCGGAGTAAAGAAGCGGTGTTTCATTAACATTTTGCTATAGCAAGTAGATATGCCTAAAAGGAACTCTTTCCAAAACAAAGACATTATTACATAAGATTAAGAAGGTATTGAGTAAATCACCAATTTGCAATCTAAAATTTTAAACCTTCAAACCCAGCTACTAGGTCATCTTCTATTACTAACACAACAAACGAATGCTGTTGATGGTGGCTAATATGCAAACATGCGTCGAAAATTAAAGTGCTGCTACAGAGGTCCTTCTGAGAAGTCTCCAGTTTTTTCCTGCATTGGGTGAAAGTATAAATGCTGCTGTGATTGTTACAAATACTAGTTACTGTTTATTGTTGAATATAAAATATTTCAATGTAAAATAGTATTTTCAATAAATTGTATATTTTTTTCGAAAATGTAAATCATATTTTCGGACAGAGTATATTATTCTTACAAATTTTGGCTTTACTTGGCTGTTCAAAGCAATTTTATTATTTTCAGTTTACAATGGACACGTTAAACGAAGACTGTCTTCTTCAAATCTTCAGCTATCTTAACCTCAAAGATCAGATTTCGTTGAAACAAATTTGTACGCATTTAAGTCAAGCCGTTAAAAGATATTGGATTTGGAAATATAAACATTGTGAGTGCCATTTTCTAAAACAACCATTGTTCTCATCTGAACTTCAAATTCTTTTGACGGCTATATGTGAGACGGTGGAAATAATGGAATTTCGATTTTTTAATAAGCTTCAATATGAGACTCTAAAGAAGTTTAGATATGTAAATGCATGGAATTTCCGTTTCACCCAACTGTCGCCTTATTTTATGAATGATAATGACATAAAGGATCTGGTTGATGTATTTCCAAACTTGCGTAGTTTCAGTCCTCATGGCAATTTCACCGGTGAACACATAAAATCATGGTCTTCACTAACCGATCTATCGCTTAGCTATTGCTGCAAACTGAACCCGCTTACCTTCGTCGAAATTATGGATAAGCTGAAATTGGAGAAGTTGCAACTGAATATATTCCCAAATTATAAGGCTTCTGATATATTTAACGGATTAGATTTGCAACCATCTTATGTCGAAAATTTGACACATTTACAACTGAATACATATGAATTTTATTATTTCGTGTACGAACGTTTGCCAGCTCTGCAACAATTAGTTTTAACCAATCGTTATAATCCGCAACAGATATTTGATGTCTTATTATCAAAATGGAAATGTTTAGAAATAATGGCATTGGAAACCAGTAATATAAACCACATACTAATAAATTGCCTCAACTTAAACATGAACGTTGAAAAATTAGTCATAATCAATGACGTCAACGCGTTGCCGCTTAATGTCATTGATAGTCTACATCAATTGACCCAGCTACGTGAACTAAGCTTTAATGCTTGCGAACTGGATGTGTCGGTTATACAGCGACTATTGTACAGTGGTTGCTCCCATCTGGAATTAATTAGTATTGCACTGTGCCAGTTAAACGAGGCGTTTTTGAAGCTCAATGTCCGCGATATTATCATCAATAGAAACAAGAACTTAAGATTCAATTTCTATAGCAATACATTAGAAAAGATAAACGATAGCGAGGTATGTATCCGCATGAATTGTGTTGCATGCATGTTCTGTACACTTATTTATTATATCGATTCGTTCTCTATATATATAAATGTGTTAAACTTTTCTTTATTCACAGTTACAGACGCGGAACGTAACACTTGAACTAAACGGTACTCATTCCCTCTTCGAAGTTACGGATATGCCAAATAATAAATTACTATATGAGCCTTTATGTGTAACATTTCGTTCAAAGCAAACAAATTTAAAGTAATAGATACATTTTTTTTTATTTAAATTTTAACAACGATTTTCACGTCACATGATAGAAAATGTATTAAGGATTTTGACTAATTCCAACCTACAGATATACGAATCGAAAAACATTTTGTTTATATAAATTTCTCACTCCTCCGTAACCGTCTCTTAAAAATTTGCTCCGAAGAAGTTACATTTTCTTTCACTTCGCATAGCCTAGGAGATAAGAAACGCGACGCGGCATACCTGCATGCTTTGCCTGCCAGTGTAGCAAATTCTCGATCAGTGAAGACTTAGCAGCTTCCACTCTTCGCCGCACTCTATGCCTCTCTCCTCATTTCTGCAAAATTTAACCTTTACTCTTATATAAGTGAGTCTGCATCCATTATGCTATTGCGATGGGTGTTAATTTTCCTTTGCCTATATATGTTAACATTTGCTTCCTTGTGAACAAGTGCTCCTTCTACCACACAGTTAATTCGTATTTTGCTATATCGAAAGCGTGTTATACGAATGTTCTTTTTTTATTTATTTAAACTACGATATAATGCAGGGGCCGCAGGTCAAAATCAACGAAAATATGAGTATTGCAGATAGGTTTGAGTCAGAGGTATTTTCGTATTACAATTTTTTATGTATACGCACATAAGCACTTATGTGCATAAGGCCCGTTATGTGGTAGACTTAAGAATGTACCACTCTACTGAAGCACATATGCAATTGATCGCATTAATGAAAGATACTTCAATCAGTTTAAAAAATACGACATCGGGAAAATGTTAATTTCATTTAAATTTTTACAACGGACTTTGCTTGGCTATATCCTCTGTAGGAGCAAACACGGCGATAACTGCGAATTTATATAGCTTCTACCGTTTACCGTCATAAATTTCGTGCATTCTTATGTGTGATTTCATTAATCGTCGGTTACCCATTAGCTTCCCCCACTGTTTACCTTTGAAATGGTTTCGATTAAGATGTTGATTTATGTGATCAAGAAGGAAAGCGCGTTTAATGAATTTCTTGCTTCTACTTCTTATAAAAATACAACTGATTTTGGTTTCAATACAACTGGTTGCTTCTATTGCGAAGGTTATACGTAGGAAGAGAGCAAAGAGCGAACAGCGTTAATATGTGTATTTACATTTCTTCGCTTTTATGAAAAGAAAGTTTTTTGCAGTGAGGCGTATTTAACCGAATAAAGCTTGCGATTCAAGAAAAGTGCAAACTTCAACAAAAACCAAAAATCTCCTATATCTCCATGGTAATCCAACTGACAGATTGTTCTTTGTATCTATTTTCAATTTTTCTTTATTCGCAAAATGTTTGTTTCATGTCTACGCTCTGTAATTTATTTTTATATATTATACTTTAGTTTCGAAAATAAAGGGGTCACTCGTTGATTAGTGGGGCATAGATTGTCGACCCCTGATATAATACATGTATGTAGAATAGCATAATTTAAATGTTGATATAACATAAATCAAGGGAGTATACCGTGCTATATCGAAACACACTCTTAAGGTGTAAAATTTTGTGATAGCGAAAATTTCTTTCCAAATATACATACGTAAAGCGAAAGAGAGAGGAAAGTAGGCAGTTAGTCACATGTCGTCGACGTGGACGGATCGTAAGACGCTGTTCTCTCTTAAATCGAACCTGATTATATTTTTATTTTTTACACATCAAATTAATACACACATATATATGTGAATAAACTTATTAATTTTTTAAATTATTTTTTGAACAGTTGGTTATTTCCTTTTCACATATAATTAGGAAAGTAACTTAACAAATTTTACATAAAAAAGAAAAAATATGACATTCAAAAAATATGACATGCATCACCGAAGGATAAAAGTATATTCATTTTTATAGATGTTTGCACCACCCTTCTGGAGGCTTTGGAACCTTTTTAAAGCGTCATATTCCAAATCGATTTAAGTATGTCCATATGTCCATTTATGTGACTATGGATCCCACATTTGTTAATGTCATTGGAAGTTAGTGCACGCATCTCTGTTTTCAAGGGCAAAAAAAAAATTTTTTGGTTTTTAGTTATAGCAAATAAAATTATAAAATCCTTCACTTATATGCTATAGGCGATACTATAAATCTTCCTAAAAATGGAAAAAATCGGCCATGCCCATCTAATACTAAAGAAAGTCAAAATTTCATTTTTTTTCAAAATATTTGTAGTGCCCAGAAGAAAGCTGCAGGGACCCCATTACCTATGGAATACTTGACCAGCACCAAAAACTGAATAAATTTTAGCATGTCAGCATATGTCCTTCTGTGTGATGGTTACGTTTAGCATTTTTCTAGTCGCAACCGTGAAGGTATCGCTTTCAAATTTGTTATGAACATTGGAAGTTCTTCAACGCAGATTGTTGCTGAAAATGGTTCAAACAGGCCAAGAGATAAGCAAGAGCAGCTTGTTTTCCAAAAACAAAAATTAATAGATTTTTTGCTCGTTACTTGTAAATTACAACAATTCCGGTTGAGTAGCCGGTTAGGCAAAGGAACTCAACTGACAATTTAAGAGTCGTGGGTTCTCTTAAGCGTGGCAAAGTTTTCAATACACCCGATGGCCTCAGATACGCTTATGCTTTAACACATTAGTTCTAGAATCTACATATACTCCTCACCTTCTGCTCCGGTGATGGGTATGAAAAACTGAATTGAACTCATATTTAAAAAAAATTAAATAATAAAAATGAACGTACATTCGACTCTCGGACGTCATCAGGTCATAAAATATTATATAAAATGTAAAATTAATCTATCTATTAATTACAATTGTATTTAGTTCATAACGTTGAGTTTAATCAATATTTGTTTTGTCAGCATTATGAGCTTGATATAAATATATTATATAAATTGTTCGAATTTTATATATTTTTATTTTTTAGTACAAATTCGAAGGAATTTTTAAGTAAGAATGATTAATAAAACAATAAATATATAAAGAAAACCTTCTTTAGAGAGTGTTGCAGCCAGATTGGTATTCTTTTGTGTACTATTATCGAAATTTAAATTGTTACCGTTTCATTTCTTATGATCGAAGCTAACTTATCAGATATAATCTACGTACATAAGCCATTAGAAATTTCAGTGCGCCTTTCCCACGTCGTGATATTCATAACCTTAAAATACGTAAATAACTTATTTAATACCCTACGGCAATTATTAGTTTAGTTCTTTTAAACTATATCTAGTTCAGAATGTCCACCGCAAGCCAAAGGAAATTCCTTGTGGAAGAATGAATATATGCGGAGCACTCTCTCTATCCCACTCTCTCTATCCCTTTTTTGATCTTTTCCGCTTTCCTTTTCCACTCAAACTTCTTTCACTCTTTCCTTCTTGCTTATCTTCATACTATAAAAATATGTTCTCACCTTTTATCAGCGATGCACACATGTGCATTTTTTTTTTTATTATTATTGTTTTACCTCAACTGAAGATATTTTAGTGATGTCAATCAAGTGTATTTTTTAAGAATATTTTGAAATTTGTAGCACAATAACAGTATGTACTTTAAAATCTTTTAAAAATCGCAAAATAATATATATACTAAAAAACTCAATGTTTTATGTCATTTTGAATATTTTGTAACAAAACATCTTGTATGACATGGATGCGTTTATCATCGCTTTTAATTTCGGCATTTTCGTTATTTGTTACTGAACGTAGTTTATATTTTTTTAAATCAAAACCTGCATTTTCTGTTATAACAGTTGAAGTTTGTTCACCTTCTTCAGAGGAAATATCGGGATTGTTATCACTATTTTGCTTTTCCTCACGGTCTTGCATTTTTTTAACCGCTTCATCCGCTAAACGCTTATGTTTACTATAAATCCATTTAGCACTGCCATAACGCATATAAATTTTGCCACGTTTCGCCTGGCGATACATGTCTAAAGTTTCTGTTGGAAACATTTTAAGAATTTCTTTCTCCAAAGCGTAACTTGTTTGTAGATTTAAATGAATTTCATTATCCAAATAGTAACTTACAATCGTGCTAATAAGTCTGGCTCTCTCGGATTTAGTAAAAAACTTTTGCGTACGATAGATTTTTATTAATTCAGGTCCTGCCGGTTTACAGCTTAATAGGATTTCCTTAATATTTACTTTCGGTATCGGACCGTGAGCTTTAGTTGTGTATGGCATAGGTTTAGACTTGGCTGCGTACGATGACGGCAATATAACAAGGTTACTACTATTTAGTGGACCGGCTAAAGGATCGTATGATTGTTCTTCCTTTATATTTCTAATGTCCCCATCTTTATTTAACTTGATTGGCATTTCGACATCTTGAATGGCATTTGTTTCCCAATGTTTCGTTTTATTTTCCGATGGAGGTGTTGTTGCGTTTATTTCTTCAGTTTTATTAAAAATCAGAGGTTTACCAATTTCAAGACGCCATTTTTCTAAATTGTATTCAAAACGTATCTGATCTCCGATCGGATAACTATGCAATAGTAGCTTTATATGAGACTCTTTCATCATTTCCAAGACTTCAATATTGACACGTTGAGCTGTAAGATCAATTAATCGAATAAATAAATATCACGGTATAGAATTTCAATAATAATACTAGATAATTTGTTTAAGTATTTTCAGAGTTCTTTAAAATTATATAAATTTTATTGAAAAAATCAATTTCGAAACTATGGTTAAAAAATTTGTAACAATTTTAAAGAGACCTCAAGTAGTGCCCTTTTTTCTTATATATTTTGTCTGTAGAAATCGTTTTTATTTATTTATTTACTCGGATGCTAATTACCCTATATATACATTTCAACCGATGTAAGGATTGTATATTCTGAAAAACTCTTACATGCTAGTGACTATATGAAAATATGTCTATATAAATATGATTGCGGAATATATGACAAAAATTTATATAAATATGATTAGGGAAAATACGGTAAAGCTATCTAGAAAAGAATACATGGGAATCTACAAAGAGGATATATATGTGTGTACAAAGCTAGTTGCATATATATGCAACTCATACTCGCTTCCATGTATTCATATCTGATATCCCAATAAATAAATCTTATATATTTTATAATATTATGCACATGTGCAGAATTAAGGAGTTAAGTAATAAAAACCAGACATGCAAAATAAAACGCCTGCACTAAAAATCGTTAATTATGTAAAATCAAATATAACACCTATAATAGTCTGGCAACTCTAGCTAGTGCTGTGCAACTCACTCAACGCTCACTCACTTACCGGTTACTTCAAACAAAATAAAAAAGCAAACATCTAGACAGCGACTATAGATACATATGCTCATATATATAATTAGGTATGCATATGTATATATACGTAGTTGTATAGCTTACCGCTTAAATGTGGTAACAAATACTCAATTTTCCATTCAGAGAGCAAGTGTTTCAGCTCTAAAATATTATTCTGCATATTTGGTGACATCTCCGTAGTTATGGAAAGTAATTTGAAAAATATGATTAATATGTTTTTCTATTAGTTAATACAAATGTCACATACAAATAAGAACTATTTATATGTTTATATTTTTCACAAAAAGCAGGAACGTACTTTTCTAACGAAACTACTTGATAACGTACGAACTGTGACTGATTTAATGTGCGAGTACTTTGGCTATGCTTCGCAGTACTCGTTCGTGCAATTTTGGTATTCTGGTCTTTTAATGCTATGCAAAGAAAACATACTAATTTTGACATTGTGTTTATAATTAATTGAAAAACTTATTTTTTTTAGAAATTTTAATGAGTGTAAGCCTTAATAAACATTCATTAAACAGTCATTATACCCTGCACTATTGTTTTTGAAGTTGATGCGGATATACGTAATACACAGAAGGATTTGACATAGACTCATCTTTTATTAGACTGTTTTTGTCCGTCCGTCTTTTATTCTAGTGGTCAATCTAAATGTCGCAATTTTTAAGACATTGTGTTGAAATTTAGTACAGCGACTAGTTTTGGACTAAGGGCACATGCTGTTGAAAATGGTTCGACCATTTTTCGATCACTTCCCATATAACACCTTATTTTCAAAGATCGTTATATGAATAATTGTATTAAGAGGAGTGGTACAGCGTACCACTGTGAAGGGGGAACGTAGCAGTTTTGTCATTCCCTTTGCACACCAGAGATTAACGTTATAAATATATTCCTAACTAGCGCCGCATTCCAATTGGACTTCATTATATTTCTTCTTGATGACTTGCAGGGTGCTTTCTTATTGTAGTCTAAATGGACACGGAAAACGCATATGTGTACTGTAAATTTTGACTCTTCGCCCATTTCATTCTTTGTGAAATTGTGTGAAGAAAGCCACTTTACTAAGTGTGCAGTCCAGGTTTTTGTCTGTCTTAATTAGCATATGCTTTAATCGTTGCAAAATAAACCAGGCCAGATCCGATGGCTTAGCACAATGTCTTAAGAAAAATGTATGCAATTACTTTCAAATTTCTAAATATTCATAATGTTGACGTTCATTCAACGCCTTTTGTATTTGAGAATAAATGATTTTTTTTAAAGAAACATATTAATAATCGATAGGACTGAAATAGGTGTACAGTATTCTAAAGTATTCACAAAATTCACAAATCTCAACACTACGGTTACTTATTATATGAAACTGACACAACTTCACTTATTACATGTAATGAATAGCTCGACATAAATGCTGGGGAATATAGGCTTAGCTTATCTACGAATAATATTTAAAAGTATAGTTAATAGATTTATCGGAATGCTACAGTCTACAGGCTTAGTTGGTTTATGAATAACGCTTCCATCATATAAAATGAAGAAAAAAGAACTTTGAGACAAAAATAGTTCCCGGATTAATTTCATTTATTAAGTAATAAATGTAATACTACACGAATGAATTCATCAATAAAATGCACTCTACTCATACGATCTCCTATGTATCAATTTTTTTTGTAAAACGTATTACTTATACATTCGTATTTTATATGAATTTCCTTTTGACATAAGTTCCGCGAACCATAAAAACATTTATTAATTTTATGCATTCTACACATAGAGTTTTTATATCGAGTCTCCTTATATGACCCTGTCATTACCATCATTACTTACACACTCTGATTTTACTTGAATTTCTGTTTCCATTAAGTTCCACGGATTGCAACTCGTATCATTGCTGTTGCCTTCATTGTCACTGGTAATTTTTGGAAGAAGTTGAGGTTCTTCCGATTTGCTTTTCGTTACATTTCTATCACGTTTATAACGTTTCATATTACAAAATTTTACATAGATTTTCCCACGTTTCTCTGTACGATAATATTCTAATTTTTCAGTGGGAAACAAATTCAATATTTGATTTTCTAAATTATGACTTGTATTAAGCGATAAATGAAAATCATGAATATCAAAGAAATCTACTATTGTGTGAACTAATTGAGTACGTTGGGCGGTGGTGAATTTTTTATGTTGTTGATAGTATTTAATAATCGACATTCCACGTGGTCCGGCTAAGCGCAGGATTTGACGTAAAGATATGGGACGGCTTTCGGCACTTTTGGCTCTAGTTGTTACTTTAGATAAATCTTTTCGCGGTTCCTCCGAAGGCTTTTTAGTATCACTTTCTTGAGGCTCTTCTAAAATTTCCTTATTTGGGGTTTTTGATGTGCTGGGATGCGACGCCTCCGAAGAATGAGCATCATTTAATTCAATATTTTCGGCAACGGTCTCGGTTGTAAGATCTTCGTTCATTGCGTTATCTGTGAAGGAAATATCGTCTTTTCCGTTGCAGATAGCAGTTTCGTGTCTATTGATTATATTAACGCTGGGTTTGCAAAAGCATAATGAATTCAATTCTTGATTTTCCAACGGTATGTTTATTTGCTTTCGCCAAATTTCTAAATGGTATTCGAAACGTATTCGCGTACCCAGTCTATGATTTCTTAGCAAATGATTTATGTGATGCAATTTCATCATTTGAAGTTCTTCAATATTAATTCCTTCTTCTGAAAACGAAAAAAACACAAATTCATATTAAAACACATATGCAAAAATGAAACTCTATAACATTATCGCGTATGGTAGCATACCTTTGAATAAATCATAAATGCTTTCTACTCCCCATGATGACAATAATTGTTTTAAAGCATTGAAATTTTCTCCTTCGTTCATAATTAAGTGAATTTTTAATTTGACATATAATTATATGAATACTTGACAATATTTTTTTCTCAGAATATATTTTTCTCCCTTAATTTCGCTAACGTGCATACGGTCGCATGCATATGTTCATCATCCAAACACAAGGAGAGTAAGTAATCAACTGAAAATTCCAAACTGTATGCATTTTTCTTTCGTTCTTATTCATAGATTTGTATGTATAACAATTCGTACATTCATATACATACAAACTTGTTCGTTAGCATTTTCGTATAGTAAAAGGGCGATTATTTGGCGATTATATACGATTCATCGTTTCTATGAAATGTAAATAAGCACAACAACAAACGAGTTTTCTCTTTACTGAGAGAGCGTTACCACTTGATACAAATATGTTTGAAAAAATAGCAACGTTTAAATCAAAAGAAAGAAACAGTATTTTATTAAACTTAAGAAGGATTTGCTTTTATTATTTACTCTTTGCTTGAAATCCTATTCTTCGTTTCAATCGGAAATGAAGTTTTGTTTAAACAAGTTGCGATATTCGGAGAGTAGTACTCAATTTTTTTTTAAGACCGTAAAGATGATAAGATCTCCGTTTTTTTTTTAGCTTTTTTTAGTGAAAATTTTCGTGTTAACCTCAATATACGTTTGATACAAATTTTCAAAACTTTACAAAATGGTTTTTAGTTTGCGGACCCATTAGAAGAAACGCATAGAGGAGAATAATTTTTATGATTCACTATGTGTAAAGAATTCGTGAAAATTTGAAAACTAACATTATTTAGTTAGTGGAATGCTGCACCCTAAAATTTTGTTTTTCTTTTTTTCTAATCTTTAAGAATAAGAATTTTACCCGCCACAAGTTAAGATATCCTTCTTTGATATTATAATTAGGATACAAAAGAGAACACCGTTTTGGTTTATGCCCCTATTTGGAATATGTAGTCCAACTTTAAAGAGGATTAGGGGTCTTTTCCATTGCTGATCCGAAATTTTTTTATCATGCACTGCAAGAGGCTTGATTTTAAGTACAACTACAACATACAACTAGCTGTGCCTTAGAAATCAAAGCGGGATGAAGACGAGTTTTATTGCTTCTTCTTGCGGTTTTCATGATTTCGTTGACAGAGGTCCTCATATGTCATACTTGGTTTGACCGGTTTATTTAATTGCAATTTTCGAAAAACCGAAAAAGATAGATACAACAGGCTTCAAGGTCAATACAATACAACTACCATAGAGTATTTATTATAAAAACACAACAAATTGCTATTTTTGTTGGTTTCAAGACAACTTTCATACAGTATTTATTATTAAAACACTAACTGATTACGACTTAAAAGTCACGCGATTGCTACTTTTTTTAACACAACTATATGTACATAAGCTATGCAAATGAAGGGATATTTCATTCCAGCTAAATGTTTTAAGAAAACCTTACTATCAAGGTATAATAAAATTTATTTATACCAAATAAAAATAAGGCAAGGACCAGCAGCTGCTAAAAAGAAAGAAAACACAACAGATGCTTAGATTAAATGTATAATACAATTCTATATATATAATATTTTGTACACTCTGAGGGCGCTTTGAGCGCGGTCCATGGAAGTAGTCGCCATGAACGTGATCCTTCGAATTGGGGAAACGTTTCAGTTGAGTTACCAAGTATCTGTTTAATTGAAAGATTTCGTCCGCAATTGAAGACTGAAAGAGAGGACTACTTAAGGATCTATCATTATTTGGTTATAAGTAATTTTTTTTTTTGCTAAAAAGATATTCAAACGCAAAACTATTGACCTGGGACGTTGGTTATTGAATCCTTCAGGTACGCGGAAATATAATCCTCATTGGACGTCATTGGGTTACTATGCTCCTGCGAGACAGTAATGCAAGTCTTCTTGTGCTGTACTATTAGACTCATGTAGTGCCAAAGTAACACTGCTCTCATGTGATTCCACATGAATACTATCCTGTACTACTACTATCAAATAAATTATCAATTGTTATAAATTAAAAAAAAAAAGGAAAATTCACAATATCTTTTATTTTTCTTTTTGCATTTTTATTAAGCATTCCGTCTTCGATTGTCGCCGCTCTTGGACGAGTAAGAATGTCTTCACTTGTGTAGAGTCAGGTGATTCTGTCTAGATAGGCTTTAAAACAAAAAAGAAATTTATTTTAAAGTAATAATTGTTTTTAGTTGTAATTACAGGAACATTATTCATATTCATTTTTTCATAAAATTGCTGGTGGCTTTGGTGGTTATGAAGTAAATGGTTTTTTGTAAATTTTTGATACGGTGTCTCTTGCTTGCTCTGAATCGAATATGAAAAAAAATTCTGTTCTTCTGTGACTCAGCAAATCAACAATCGAAAATTCGCTGAGATGTCTAAAAGGTCTCAATGCGGACACAGAGTTCTTTGTTTGAGCTTTAGTTAGGTTAAATTTTATATATAATATTATTATATTTTTATTTTAGTGTTTACTTGATTAAAGTTTTTTTAATTTTGCGTGTTATACGTCCGCCCCGTAGGATAGAACAGATAAGCGAGGAATAAATTCCGTTGTGTGCAGTACAAGAGTATAAAGTGTCATATGAAGAAATTGATGACTGTGAGAGTAAAAAAGTGCAAAAGGTTCATAATCTGCGCTTATTATATGTAAAGTGTCCAATAAAACATGAAAACAAATGATTTTCAGAGGTCTGGGGAAGGACAACAATGAAGATGATTCTCGATCCTCAATTTATGAGTTGGAAGAAGAATATGAAGGAGAAGATGCTCATGTTGATCCTTTATTAAATAGCGGCAACAAAAGCATTGAAGGTCCCGAAATAATAACTGATGAAAAACCAAGTACATCTGGTTCCTCAGTTGGTGGTAAACGCAACCCTTTATTGGAAAGAAGCGAAAAAAAAAGCAAACCCAAAAAGAAATATGATATGCAGGAATTAGTAGATCGAGCTGAAAGAGAAAGAAGGCTCCTCTGCGCCAGCAGTTAAAAAAACTGTCATGGTAGAGTGTCCGGAGATGAACGAAAAGCGTTTACTAACGCAAATAAAGTAATAAATAAAAAATGCTGTTCAAGAGGGACGAATAGAAAAAATTGAAATGTCTTTTAAGTTATCCAAAAGTGCAGCTGCTAACGAAAGGAAGAAGATCAGCGCAACAAAGCGAGTGGAAAAAGTTAAAAAAGCTGTAAAAGATAAAGTGCAACGGAAGGTAGCCAAACTATAACGCATTGAAAATTATGATTTAAGCTATTTTGGAATTTTATAGTTACCCAAACCGGTTCTGACGGTTGAAGCTAAAAAGAAAACCAAAAATGGGAAAGCCAGAAAGTTGTCTCGAAAATCAGTCAATCTATTGTTGAAACAGGCGGCGTCTCGTTCAAAAACAGTCACGAAAAAAGTTAGCAAAGATGGCGAATCTCTGAAGCACCAAATCAAGGAAAATTGAGGAAATTGAATTACCAAATGGCATTGAAAAAGTAGACATAATAATAAATGGGGTAAAGATTGAAGATTTAGCGAAATTTTAACTTTTTATTAATCTCGCCAGTTATTGTTGCAAAATTTCAAATGGCATTTATAAACATAACGCAAAACAATTTTGAAATTTTAAATAATAATTTTTACTCTCCCAGTTTTAAGCTTTGATGGATGAAATATTTAGAACATTTCAACATATTCCAATGGACAGTATTTCATTCCACATATTAGACCATTTCATCGCTCGACATAAAATTAATTTCATTAGGGCGGTATATATTTGCTCTTAATACGCCCCAAACCTGCATAAAAAGAAAAAATCACTTACCACTTTATTTTTTTTTTTTTTTAATTTTCACTCAAAATTTGTTGCACTTTTATAATATATATATATTTTGAAAAAAAATTGTTTTTGTATGTAACCAAAAGATTTGTTCTTATTATTTCTTTTTTTCTTATTCTTAAATACACTCGTCTCGTTTCCCAATTAGTTGTAATTTCACAATAAGAAGTTAGCAGATTTTTCCCAATACCAATCCAATTTACAGATATTAACCACATTAAACAGATATACAGATATTAACCACACTAAACAGATTTGCGGATATTCACCCTCTACTTCCGTTAGAGCATAGAGTGAAAATAGAGAATAGAGGGAAACTTGAAGATAAGAAAAATATGTAAAAAAACGCAATTAATTTAATGTAAATATATTGTTTTTATTGTAGATATATAATTTTTCGTATTATTTTTGTTGTTGGATGTGTTCTCAACGGTACAGGAAACAACCAAATCGATTCCCAATAATATCCCACAAACATTTAACAAGTCCCGCGCAATAATTGAATAGTGACTACTTTTCTTTACAGCGCTGGAACGACCGCTGAAATATCTAGAAATATCATTTCAAACACAAAACCGTAAGGAACAACACGTGTTCAGGTATTTTTTTATTTTTTTTTCTATTTGGTATGAAATAATTACTAATTTATTTATTTTTTTTCATTTTTTAGTGAAAAGGGAAGCTAATGAAAACAGGAACGAGGCGGATGAACGGTAAAACGTTCGCCCAAGCATCTAAGAGCAGATGCCAAAACCCCTCAGGTGAGAATTTATTTGAAGACATAATATTTTTTTGAACACATACATAATTGTGGATAAGTCCGTTGTCTGTAGATAAATAAATTGAGATTTGTCGGTTAATGAAAAGCATTATGGTGGAATATAAGCCGATTTAAAACATATTCTATAAGTCTTAAAATATTTCCCAAACAATAGTGTTACGAATAAATGTTTGAAAGATTGAATGAAAGAATGTTGGAATGAATGTATGAATGTATGAATGAATGAATGGATAAATGATGATCGAGTGCATGAGCGAATGAATGCATGTACGAATGAACGAATGCATGAGTGAATGAATGTATGGATGAATATATGCACGTATGAATGAATGTATGAATAAATTACTATAAATAAAAACCCCATCACTTTTTTAATTTTTATAGTCGATTACTACTTTATTAAACTTTTTTTTTCTATTAATGCAGTCCAACGCTCCGAAAACGGGAGAGGCAGGCGCCCCTCGCGCCGCCCCCGGAGGGCGATGGGCCGCCCCCCCCCCCCCTCCGTTAGGGCATATGACAAGCTGAATGAAGTGTATGATAGCCTCTAACTTCTTCGTTTTGTCCTATTATAGCTGATTGTGCATGATTTACTTCAGTCAGTTGAACGACTCTCATTTTTAATTTTCGAAATATGAATGTACTCTCTAACACGTTTAAAATGGGAGGCATTCGCAAGTGATTTCGCCTAGCAGGAGAAACAGAAGTCCTTCTTGAATATGCTGGCAGATTATTATAGGGCTTCCTGATATTTTCACGTTGAGTATAAGGCACCGAATTTAAGGTAAAGTCTTCCAACAATTTTAAAATTCTGTCAAATTCACATACCACCCATTGATTTGTAAATATTCTGCAGCTGTTTTTCTCTCAAATTCACATACCACCCATTGATTTGTAAACATTCTGCAGGCGTTTTCTTTTCAAATTCCTAAACTCCCACCTAGACTGTAAACGCTTATACACTTTGATGAAGTGATTTAAAAAAAGAAAAGATTGCGAAGTAATCTGTTAAATTGGGAGAACGTAAAATTTTAAGAATGCTTTGGTCATGAAGACCAAATATACTCAATTTGCAAAGTGTAGAATAGCGAATAGAAGTGGTAAAATTCGGAGAGACCAATGGGATATGATCAGAAGATCGCAAGACTCCACATGTGCACAAAGGGCGGTTTACTATGTTAATTTTGAATAGATGATCATTACATCTCTTGTGATTGAATATCAGCCTATTAATATTAAATAAGACAAATAATGTCAGGTTATTTATTTGTGGAAACAAAGAGTAAATGACGACCATAAGGTGAATTATCCCATCGCTGTTGCCAAAAAAAAACCGAATGCTGCTCGTCGAGTGCCCTCAGATCTGTAGGAATCACAACACGGTCGTTAAAGTAGGCTGACCTGGAAGAAGCAATTTCATCTGCAGTGTTGCCAAGAATGCCCATGTGACTGTGCACCCAGAGAAAGTGAAAACAAAATTGATCAAATTTGAGGTTATAAAATAAAGATCTGGTTTCTAATATGTAGGGATGAGTTTTACCTGAGGGAAATAATTGTGAAGCGGATAGAACAGATTTACTGCCTGATACTACAAGGAATTCCTTTTGAGGCTAAGTACTCTAGGTTACCAAGAGCCAGACGAAGGTATTTACATTGGATTCTGCATAATTTCAGAAGGTCCTTACTTGAACTGTTCAGTAAGAGCGAACAAGCGTATTTTAATTTTGGCCTGATTAATCCCAGGAGGAGCTCTACACAGATCCTTGAATAACACCTATAAAAGATCTCCTTGGTAAAACAACATCATCGTTGTTAATTAACATGTTCTTATAGAGAAAGAGGTTATATATTACAGAATTTGGTAGAGAGATTCAAAGAGAGAAGAAAAGAATTTAAGATGTTAATATTGACAATGAGAATGAGAATGTGATTCTTAGCAAACGCTGAGTTAATTGCTGACAACAAAGTGACATGGGCAGATCTGTAACGTCTAAAACTAAATTGACAATTTAGATTGCGGACGATACATTTAGAATTGAGATATCATTCTAAACGTGAGCATAACACCTTCACGAAAATTATTCTTAGGGCGGAAACTAAGGCAATACATCTGTAGGAATAAAGGTTAGTCGGCAAGCTGTTCTTTTTTCTTAAAGTGAAGATTTGGAAGATTTGGAAGTGGAGGAAGAGAATGTATAGCCGGTAATTAGAACGTTGTTAAATTCTTTTAGTAGAATTAACCTGTTTTCAGTATTCAAAAATTATCACGTTCCTCATCAAGTGACACAGAAAGGATTATAGAACCAGAGGATCCAGATTCCTCGTCCAGGTTTAACGTCCGCATCTGGCATGAAGCCTTGATCAGACGAGTTGCCTACAACCATGGGCAATTAGTATAGTTCGATTGGGCACTCCTCAGGGAGTCAATCCCTGCTGAAGGGGGCCTCACTATCCTGAGGTATCTAATTAGAAAATGGATGTGGGCTATTTTCTCCCCCGCTGGTTTGCGTCGAGGTCTATGTAAACACCTCTTAAACAGTTCTCCACGAAACCTCGGAGTAACCACAACCACCACGATACTTCCCGAAGGGCCGTACCCAAGCGGTCAGGTAAGAAGGCATTCTTCCGACATTCACCCGTTAGGCCAACCAAGCACTATCTTTTCTCTCAGCACACACCCAACTGTGCCCCAGCCCATTTAAATATCGGTGGCCATCACGCGGTTTGATGATCTCCATAAAAGAAAACCAAAAGGGAGAAGAAAAATGAGCTCTTTTCCTTAGAACAGAGAGCCCTCTTCCGACGCACCTCTCAGGGTGCCAAGAGAAGATCTCGTCGCCAGATTATAGATAGCAAGCCTTAACACCTTCTTTGGTATTGACTGTGCGACTCTCAAAAGCGAGAGCCGTAAAAGCAGCAGTCAATGTCTATGCGGAGCACCACCAAAAGGTGAGGGGTTCGGCACATCTTTGTTCACCCACTGGGGATCCCTTAGTTCTACTTCTCACCAGAAGGTCCACAAAACTCCTTACGGAGCTGCGTGGGTGTGGAACAAAGAGGGGAAGCGATACCTCTAAAAATTGTCACACTACGCCAAGGATCTGAAATTGACTAATCGGTATTGATATTTAAAAAAAATTGTTTTCAGCGTTTACGTTTTTCTAGCATATTCCGTTCTAAGATCGACCAAAAATTTAAAATTTATTCAAGAAGGAGACAATTTGCATTTATTTACAGTGAATTTAAGTTTGGCAGCGACTCGATTGCATGCGGTGTTCCCCCAAGGATTAGAGCGGAAGATTTTTTAGAAGTTTTTCAGCTCAGAGCATCAGCGAAAAACTTTGAGAACCCATCAAAGAAACAACTCGCAGAGTCATTTGTTCGTATTTGAAATGTTACGGATAGCATTGTTAAGTAAAGAGGATTTAATATACTTTGGAACAGGGGTATGTGGTTGGCAACGGGTAATAGGATGCAAATGAAGACCAATTTCGATTAGACAGTGCGAACTACTTAAGGTGTCGTTAAGGGTCCTCCAAATACTCAGTGAAAGTGTACAGATCGAAAGATATATGCAAGAAAAGATGGAACCAAAATTAGTAGAATCACCATTATGTAATAAGGCTAAATTGCTCCCAACACATTGGGAGCATTAAGAGCACCACATATTAATCCAGATGCGTCGTATCTGAAAGAAAATAAACTGTTAAATGGAGAATCAGAAATATTACAATTAGGTGGAATTTAACAAGTTATAATCAGGAATTCCCCTAAGAATGTGTGAGTGATAGAGCTACCAGCTTCGATCGTCTCAAAATTTGCAAAAATATAAAGATCGGCACACCACTACCACGAGAGGAGTTGGAGATACGATCAAATTTTACCACATTTTACCATTTCTAACAGAAAATGAATCAGGGGACTTAACAAAAGTTTCAGAAAGACAAGCCGCGGAGATTTTGATTTGTTACGATTGCTAGTGCAATTAAGTTGAACTATTTTCATTATTGACCGAGTTTGAAGGAGTACAAACCAGAAGAGGTCATTGGTTAAGAATACACTTATGAAAGTCGCGAGATAAACACGTGGCAAAGTTAGTAATAGAATTGTTTTTAGAGGAGGGCTTGGCATTATGTAGTTTTTGATTACAATCAGAGATTTCAGATATGTTTGAGGAATTCGTAGGATAAGTAGTCATTTTGTGGTCGCAAGGCAGATTGTCTGTGATGGGTGTCGCAGTCTCAGGATTTAAAGACTTTGTATTGGAAGGAAAGATGATGATTCCATTTTAATTGGAACTGGGACAGTAGTCTCAGCCTTGGGTGGTTTGATTGTTGCTTGAGAAGTCCTGGGAAATAATTTAGGAGAAGTTTCTAGAGAAAATGAAAAGTTATTATTTGGATGAACGTAAGCATTTCGAGAGAATGTGTATGTTTGAGGTGTCCAACGATCTGCTGCATCTTTTTTGGATTTTGCAATTTTTTTATAGGAAGAACAAGTTTTCGAATTAGATGAATATTCGTCTTTACATTTTTTAACTTGATGACAATTCGAGAGGCATTTATAGTCACACGAGAGTTAGAGTTTTGATGAAATTTATGGAAGCGCAATTACTTCCGCAATTTTGAAGAAGACAGAGAGAGGTCCGAATTTGATTAGATTTTTAGGACAGGCAATTAAGTATTTCAAGTTCGGTGAAATCCGAAGGGATGGAAGCGACCCAACGGATTTTATAGAACTCGGATGGAATCTAAAGGGTATAAGTTCTGTTAAGTGAAGCATTGATGGCAATAGAATTTGCCGTAACCGCATCGGAGGTGGTCAATTTTATTTATTTGTTAGGGACGAAAGTAAGAAAGTTAAGAGAATCCAGACACAAATTTCGGGCGAGTTTGATTATTGGGCAAGAATTGTCTCTGGTTTGGATAAGCAAACAATACTCACTTCTGGTGTGAGCATAAGATCTAGCCCTGGATATTTTAATGTCTCCACTTTCGAGAGAGATAGTGCGGCCTCGTTGCCAAAGCATTTTTCGCAGATTGAGTTTTGTAAGCCTAGAGAGACAGTCAAACAGTCAAATTATGGAATGGAATGGAGTCGGAGGGTGTGTTGATGTTCTTTGAGTGAGATAAACTCCGCAGTTGTAGGTAACGTTGTTTCTTTCCCCAAATTGCGGTGTTTCATTTTCTCAGATACTTCAGTTGTTTTCTTTTTGGATATAATTCACTTTTACTCTCAGCGACATTTTACCTTTCAAATTGATTTCTTATTGAAGTTTAAATTTCAATTATCAATGCGCTATTAAGGTGTTACTTTTCCACATTTTCACAGGGTTTTTTTTATCATAATTCAGCGTAATATTCAAAATAATCGTCAATCAGCAAATAGGAAAACTTCTCCCTGATCGAAATCTTCTTTTTTCCACCTGTCAAATATATTTCGATTTTCTGTTGACAATTTAAGTCTCTCGTTTTCCTTTTCAATCGCACATTGCTCGATTCAGAATTTTTCGATTTTCAAAATCCGTTTTCTATTTAAAGCGATTTGAGTTCCGAACAAAATTGAGAAAACCTGTTAATCTGCCGTCTACTCCACTCACTATTCCATGAAAAAAATTAGATTATTATATTAAATCAAAAAGTTCAACTGACAACGTAAGTTCAAAACATAGAGTTGCCAACGTTCAGAAAAGTTGTTTTCTGTTTGAAACATATCTTTCAGCTTGGAAATATGAAATATTTATTGGAAAAATTATAAGGAAAAACAATTTGACAACTGGAACAAGCTTTTCGGATATATATATATATATATATTGATTAATACAACAATACAACAATCATTCAACCTCAAAATAATTAATACTTTTGATTACATACATTTTTATCTAAATGGCTAATCATGAACTTTAGTTGGTAATAGTTTTATTATTATTATTGTAATTAATTTAAACAGAGTAATAAACTCTTCTTTACCCATACAGAATATATATAAATTACAAAAAAAAGGATATTTTTTGGCAAAATATTTATGCAACCATTGCAGCTCTGAATATGGACCAGTTGTGGTCCATATGGTATTTAGAAAATAGAACAAAAATTATTTTGTCTCGAGCCTGATGTACGCAGAAGTAATCTTTGTAAGGACAGATGCTTATGAAATTATGAAATTTCTTGATAGAGGAAAAAATTGTTTGGTGAATACATTAAAAAGAAGATGAAATCAGTAAATAACACAGCAAAAAACATGTTTTCTTTTTAGTAAGAGAGTGCCACCACTTTATATAAATACGTTCAAAAAAATGCCAGTCTTTTCAAATTAAAAAAAAAAAAAATATTTTATCAAAACACTATTTAATCTCAAGTATGTTTAAAGTATTTGTTGCTTTCTTTGGTATCGTACTCTTTGTATGAATGAGTGTGTAAGCTCCGTTTGATGCAGTTTGTGACCTCATTCATCTTTTTTTCGAATGGTGTTGAAAAATTCGATATGATTTGATGCTTTTTAAGCATGAGAGGTAACTTCTAACCGCTGAGTATATTCAAAGATCGCCCAAGAAGCCTTTCGAGCCAGTTTAGTAGAAAGATTAATTTCATTTTCATATAAACTGGATGACTTCTATAAATCATTTCTGTATTACGTAAGTAACGTTTCATTACAAAGCTTCTTTGAGGAATTTTCAGTAAATTTGCAGTACTTTTTAGGGGACTATGTACGTCATATCTTTTTTTCATTTACAGATATTTTTTCAGTTGTAAAATTTTTTGCCTTTAATATAGAGAGGTCCGTACCAAAGCATTAAAAAAATTAAAAATGTGATCTACTTATCTTTTCTAATATTAACATTACTTTTAAGCGCTTTCTTTACATTTGAAATGTTTTCAAGCTTCGAAAAAACCGCAGGATTAACACTCAATAACACAGTGATCTGCTAGTTTTTCGAACACAACTGGATGTATACAAGCAATCTATCGTAAGAGATATTTCATAGCAATTAAATGTTTTAATGATTGCTTTCGTAATCTGTTTTAATAAATTATTATTTTTGGTTTTTTTTTTTCTTACTCGATTGTTTTACACCCACAAATATTGACTAACAACTAAATGGTAATGGATTCAAATCTTATGTTCCGCAAATATTTCAATAAAGCCGAAAGACTTCGATGGAGTCCTTTAGGACTTTAGTCGTCGAACTTATTTCTCTGGCTACATTAATTTATAATAATAATAACAAGTAAAACAAGTAAGAAAATTACACTCGGTCGGAGTGCGGCTGATTTTTTCTATTGTCAAAGTTTTTCTCACGTAAGCGTATGGGCGTTATAGGCGTATAGATGAAAAGTTTAAGTCAATTCCGAATTCTTTTGCAAATTTACTCTAACAAGAGAATGTTTACCACAAATACTACACAGTAGCGCAGACGGACAGGTTGACAAACGAACAGACGAACATGTTTAGGTGCATTCCAAATTGGAAACTGGTCAAGAATTTATGCACTGTATGGTATTTGTGAAGCTTGTTTTTGCGCCTTATAAAGTTTTGAAAAGAAAATTCAAATTTGATACGATATAATATTGGGTATGCGTGGTCCACTTTTTCGATTTTTATAGAGGAACCAGTGCATCGCCTACAGAATATGCGTTCAAGTTTTTGTACATTTATCTGCTGTTTTTTATGAGCAATGGAAAAAAGGCGGAAATTTCAGTTTATGTAGTGCTGTGGGCGTGTCCTTCGGCCGATTGCAATACCAATCTGCATACAAGAACTTTCAATATCTCTGCCAAATTTTAAGCCGATAGTTCCATTTTTGCTCATCCTTAGGTGATAGGTACAATAAAATATCTACATATAAAATTTTACCGCTAAAAATAAATCAAATACAAACCTATTAACTCTGGATGCCGGAAAACGGACAACAATGTCCTTTTTGACTGGTTTTGCTTGGCATAAAGTAATTAATATCTTAGAAAGTTGTTTATAAGTAATCAAATAACGCAAACACTATTGAGCCGAGTAGAGCACATGGTGTTAGTTAGTTCCAAAAGTCCATATACGCATTGGAAATGTGAATTTTACTTAATCCCGTAAAACCTCAATATATTCTGCACTTTCGGATATTGATTGTCTAGGCTTTTCACGTGAAGGTAAATTTAATTTATAATTTATTTGATTAATTTTGCTGATACGAAACTCGAATGGCCGACTGTTGATTATTTCCGTGCCTTCTACTAGAAATGTTAGCATTATTAATTCATATCTTTTGTAGTATTGAACGAACCATAGGTCTAAACCTGCGTCAAGCAAAATCTTGTATACACACTACTAGCTGAAAATTTCATATAAACTTGTGATTGGAAAAATAAAAACTAAAGAATACTGGAATACCAAGAAAAATGGATCAAATTTCATTTTTGTACGATATTTATTTAGCCCGTAATCATTGTACCCTACACCACTTGTGGTACAATATAATATTAAGTTTGTATTGATGTATGCAGTACACAGAGGGGCTTGAGATAGACTCAACTTTTATTATACCCATCGATCAAAGCTTGTCTGTCCGTATCGCCACCTTGTGTTCTTTTGCTTAACTACACAGTGTACATATAGCAGTCTTTGATATATTTCAATGAAATTGGGTAGACTGTCGTATTTATGCCCAAGAACGAACGCTATTGAAAATGGTTCGGATTGGACTAATTTTTCGACCAGTTTCCATATTGTGCAGTATCTTGAAAAATCGTTAAATGGATAATTGGAGAATGGTGTAGGGCATTTAATGGTGGCCATTGAATCACTATAATGTTTTTTTTTTTTTTTTTGTTTAAGAAAATTAATTGATTTCAATTTTACAGATATTTACTCTCATTAACCGCTCTTTTTATATTGTACATCCCCAAGACGCAACGTGTGTGAGCAGCGACATGTAGGGTGTGTTAACTTTGTAAGGATGGATGTAACATCCAGAACGATTTATAAGCAGATCGCGTCCATTTTTTAACCTTATAATCCTAATCGATCAACAATTATTTGTGCCAAATTTAATTTTTTTGGCTTAATTTTTGTGACTGTGGCGATTCCACCGAGACTATGGATCAAAATGGCCCATAACAGCCGAAGTAGATATATGAATATTCAAAGGTTTTTTCATATATAAATAAATGTTGTGAAGACATATTGAAACTTTAAATGTTTTTAAACTCGAAAGTTCGAAAACGCCATATTAACCCCCGCTGTAGTTATAGTGTTAAGATCATAAGTAACGAAAATCACCCTTTTATATTATTTCTGCGATTTTCGGAATACTAACTGTAGATAGACGACAGCTTGAATCTTCTGAAAATAGAATGCTAACTTAGAATATGTGTACTTTATGGGATACCTGTTATCTGTTCTTATGAATTTAAATGGAAAGGAGAACTTTCGTTGGTCAATAGCATTGATACGTGCTCTCCCCATAAGGTTCGTTGCGGTTGCTATTAATGTCCACTTGTTTCGCACAATGCGAAAGTGGTGCAGAACTACTGTTGCTGAGATAAAAGATGAATTACGATATAAGTCGTCGTCAAGTATCAGGAGCTCAGGAGCTGCACATGTTCATTTATAAATAATGCTTGATGCATGAAATAACCAAAATCTTAAGCAACACATTATTTTTAAGCTAATTATCAAAGATTTTATCATATACAAAGATTCTTGATCTGTCTAAAATTCTAAATTTACTTAAACATGACGATGCTTTCGTTCAACCTCTGATTTGTTGGTCGTGGAATCTTGAAGTCTGAATAATATTCCTAACTGAGGTCTACAGATGAAACGTGAGAATGGAGAAATTGTCTACTATTACAACAACGACCGAAATCATCAAAGAAACTAAGATGAAAACAAAAATTTTCAATGTTTTGATGATAACCTGACACAACTAGAGTTAAACAAAAAGACCATGGCTTGGATTAGTTATCCAAAACTAGCCGAATAGATAATGGAGAGAGGAAGATATACATACCTATGCGATTTGCAGTAGTTTATGTTATTTCGTTAATCAGACGAAAATATTATATTCAAAAAATATCCTACACTACTACGCCTGATACAGTTCTTCATTTAGTTTCATTTCATTTTCATTTATTCATTTATTAAGTAACTATAAAGCCATATAACTATCTATTACCTAGTTACATGGATACATTTCATGTGGAAAAAGAAACTATAACAGAAGTGAGTACACAAGTTAGCCAGATGGCTGCTAATGTAATACTCTTACCAGCAATGATGTATACATTATGGGTAGTAGTGCGATCAATTCTCTTTTAATGGTATTTAAAGAAGCATCGAATGATTTCGGACTCAGTGTTAGGCATTCCAATATCCAACTAATTTTTCATGATAAGAATTAGAAAGTATATCCTGGTGTCCGGTAAACATAGATATATTTTTGTTTTTAAATGCTAGCGGGCGGAAAAAGTGTATTTACGTCGCCCAAACTTACTAGGTTTTGTTTTTTTGTCAAAGATTTTTTCATTCATCATTCTTCACATGTTTTTGTCGTGAAGTACCCAAAATTATACTTTTCGGCCATACAAACGCTTGCTTTTCGTGAGAACCTTATAAGATGCGCATAGTATCGACAAACGTAGCCCAAATTTGGCGTACTTTTCATTGCATTATAAAATATTGAAACATAGACCTTTCTGCAATATAAAAGCGTACTTTTCGTAGAAATGATTATGCCGGAGGGGGTTAAGAAAATGGACCCCATACAATCCCAATTAATTTTGTGTGCTGAAATGATATTATCCAGCGATTTTTGTCGAGAAATTTTGTTAGATAACACTTTTTCTTATACTACGAATTTTGCGGAATAAGACCCTATATAGGGAATAGTTATTAAAATGGTCGAACTCCCTTGGTTCTAAAGTCCTCAGTGCATCAAATTTCATTAAAATTTCTCAAACATTGTAGGTTGGAAGTTAAGCAGAAAAATACATGGACGCATATCAGAGACAAACGAGGAGATAGACAAGCTTAAACTTTTCACAAAAAAAAAAGTTGCTAGTCAATCGGTACAACGTAAGTCACGACGTTACTAAAGCCTTCTGGATGTTGCATACATTTAAAAAAATTTCACATAGTCTGTAACTCAAGTGTTCTAAGGTATAAAGAAGAGAGTCAATTTTTAAAATAGCATCTGGATCACAGGTTTTCGACAAAGTTTTCATCGGATCGAAAGTTATAGAAGAAATTTGGAAAATATTCTTAGTCCTTTTCGCAGTTGTTTTAGTTTTTTCAACACTGTGGGGCTGTACGTGAACTACCCATGCCAGATCGTATTTTAAGCACGTATTACTAATCGATCAGGAAATGTTTGCGCCATATTTCAGTTTCGTATCTCTATTTTTCGACAGTGACGGTTCACAAAAATGTACCTACCAGATTGGCAGGCTTCAGTAAAAATAGGGCTACCACATCTAGAAATGGAAAGTTGGGCGTGTCTCAGAAAAAAAGAGTTGACATATATACTTGCTGCGTTAAATCATTGAAAACCAACAAATATCATCTGAGAATATCTTGTTCCTTACGCAGAATTTTTGACCTTGAAATCACAAACCCGTCCAATTAATGATTGCCGTAAATCTAGTGTTAAATATACGATATTTTATACAAAACTAGATGGCCCTCTTAACTTCGTTTCAGCCAGAATAAAAGAGAGAGAGAGAGAGAAAAAAACAGAGAGAAATAATAGAAATGTTTATTGCATTATATTAATGCATTTTGGTTTACAATATGTACAGTATTTGCTCATGATTTGCAAACACTTGCACAAGCTACAAGAGGAAGAACATGGCTCTCCAAGAGGCATTGCGGAAACTTGAAATGATTGCTATTTTCTCAGCTGAATTTGACTGAGATTGTCTAGCCCTTGCCAAGCTTTCTTGACGATGGTATAGGGATTCATATTCGCGGAGTTGTTCGATCCCTAATCTTACCGATTCATTTTGTTGCATGCTATCTTCTTCTTTCCAGCGATTACACGTCTTTTGGCTTCTTTTCATTGTGACGTTGTTATTTAGATTTATTTGCTCATTTCGCATGTTTAGCTTTTATTACGCATTTCGATTTTGCTGATCAATATTTGATCATACTCTTTGCGGCCTTTCTCTCTCTATTCCAATAATTTTTTCGCTTACTCATAGCACAACATATTCATTTTCAAACTTAGCTTCCAAAACAACGATTAAATATTTATTCACTTACTTTCTTCAACAGGTTTGAAAAGAAGTTTGGCGAGTCGGCTAACGAATAAGTCCGCAAGTCCGCAAGAGAAGCGGAGTAGGTAAGAATAGCGACTAATAAGTCAATAATATGGTGAATGTTCAGTGGACTGATTCATAACAATTAATAAGCTGCGCACACACACCTGCGGCCACCTCTCTATATCGTCCCCTTTCTTCACTTCTTCATCGCCTTTCTAGTCGTCATCGTGTTACACAAATAGGGGTCATCACCTGAGTGATTGGTCTTTGAAAAAAAAAGTAAAAATTATTAAATTTTAATTAAAATTATTATTATTATTATTATAAATTTGGTTATAATTGATTAACCTGGAAAGCCATGTATTGAAACCTAGTAAAATTTTGTAGCTTCCTTGAGCCGAAACAAATATGATGCACAAATTTCACTTCCAACGAATGAATGGTTTCGTTGTTTTACAATAACACGTGCACACCGCACGTTGATTTCTTTATGTGAGATTAGCAGGAAAGTTCTGCCATATATTAAAGAAAACATTTGAATTTTAAGATGTTTGATGTGTTCCTAAGCAATTGAACGACGGATATTGAGTTCCTTTGCAATTGCTCTAGTGGCTAGACGCGTGTTGCTCTCAAACTTGGACAGCAAAATATATTTACCGCCCAGGCCGATCATCGCTTCACTTCCCAACGTGTCACATATCTTTTTACTAGCAACTGATTTGTTATTCACTTGCTCGAGCTCCTAGCAAATGCAACGTCTTAAATGCACTTTAGCCAGGGCACTTTATTCCCCCGGCCCTTGGCATGTAAATTATGGAGGATAGAAGGGATTAAAGCAGGTCTCTTATATCCCAGAGAGTCACGGTACGGTGATGTTTTCTATCTGCTTGCTTTGAGTAAACAAATCCGCGGTTAGTAGTAAACGACAAAACTTTCTCGCCAATCTGTTACATAGAAAAAGTAAGAGTTTTTACACTCTGCACGACTTTCGGTACAATGGCATATTAAATTTGTGGGGATGTGTGTAGATCCACTTTTTATTATACTGATCGATTCAGAATCACTTCGTGCAACGACCTAAGTTTGTCTGTCCGCCTGCCAAGTCTTGTTATGTTCAAGCTACAGGTCGCAATCTTCGAGAAATTTTGATCAAACTTGGTACGTCGACAGGTTTGGGCCCAAGGATAATCGTCAACGAAAGTAGTTTTGGTCGGACCACTTTTTCGACACTTCGAATAGAACACATTGTTTTGAAAAGTCATTATATGTACAATCGTATTAAGTGAAATCGTATAGTTAATGATGATCCTCGTCCTATTACAGCCTTTTCAGTCTTGTTCTTAATTGTATAATTTTTTTCCCCATCATTATTCAGCGATGAATATAATATTTGCTGGGAATTGTTCGATTTTTTTGTTAACCTATCGTTGTTTGCGTATGTAAGAGAAAAATCAAGTGGCATCAGGTTAGCGTGGGCAAAGCTTACTTCGGGGTTAAGGTTATCTGCTTGCAATAAATAAGTCGCTGCTTAAAATTGAAATTGTTTACGAGTTTACGGTTGTGACCGAATGAAATATTGATAGCAATGTGCGTGCGTGCGATATTATTTCACCTAAGAATATTTTATTGATTTGAGACAAAAACAAGTTTGGGGAAAAAGAAAGTGAATTTACTATTTGACTAGAATTGCTCTTATTTTTTATTCGAAGAAGCAAGAAGGTCTATGAAATATTAAAATTAGTGAGCGAATTCACACCAACTAGATAGTTGGGAGAATAAACTAAATATAAATAAATCATATTTTATTTCCTCATACCTTTCCAATAACCTAAAACTAATAAAATTACATTAGTTATTCATGACAGAAAAGTCTCCTCTCCATACGCTATTTGCTTTGAGCGATAGCAATCAAAAATAAAAAAGTGGAAAAGTACCAAATCTAATGCATTCAAAGTCGAAGGTTTTGTAAAGTAGTGACATTTAAAATCTCGAAGTATTATTGTTCATCGACATTTGTCGAATAATTTTGAAAATTGAACCTTTTTTTCATTTAACGACTTTTTAATGTAAAGCGTTATGTGAGTAGTGGTCGGAAGAGTGGGCCGGGCCGAACCATTTTCAATAGCGTTCGTCCTTTGGTCAAAAAAAGTCGGTGTAACAAATCTCATCAAAATATCTCTAAAATTGCGACCTGAAGGTGGAACTTGACAGACGGACAGATAAGCAGATGGATTCATCTTAAGCCCTTCTGGCCGAATGATTACATACGTCTGCACAAACTTAATGTACTCTGTACCACGAGTGATGCAGAGTGTACTGAGAAATTTTACTTCTCATAAGCAATGGAAACATATTACAAAAGTTCTCGTATTAACTAAACCGTCGGGGTTATTAAACGTAAATATATTTGCATTTTTTTATTACTACTTTCTAAGCTCAGTCTAGCGTAAGGTATTCTACGCTCGAGCCTGTTTCAAATTCTCTATTTCAAGTGATCAATAAATGCTAAACTCCGTCTTTCTACATTTGCTTATGGTCAAACTGCAAACGGTAGCAAGAAAAAAAAAGCAGCAAACACATGGCTCATAACATTTCATACCAAGGAATGGATTCGAATTCAGTTCACAAAAAATTCTTACTCTAATATGAGTGCACGATTGACATACGTGTGTAATGTGTATGTATAATTAATTTGGTTTGGTCAATATTTTATTATTGATTTTAAAAACAAATAATCGAATCATATGTAGACATACACACAGGACGCATTGATTAATGCACTATTCAATTGCATCTTATCTCTAACTGAAATGTGAATGTCAAATAGAAAGAAAATAAATATTCGTAATGCAAACTGATTTTATAGATTAAAAGAAAAATACTAAAAAGAAGAAAAGAAAAATAGATAAAAGTAAGGGAAATTCCCATAAATTTATTCTCTCAAGAGAAATTTCCCAAAAGCTAGGTATTCTCCCGTATTTCAATTTGCTTTTTGCTGTGTCATGTGTTTTCCAAGAACAATAGCAAAAGCTTTTGACCTTCTCTCTTCTGTGTAGGTACACTACCCAATACTAAAAAATCCATTTGAGAACTTCCCCATACCTATGTATATATTAGAAACTGTTTATTAGATTTTCCTTATAGCAAAAGAATACGTTCCCCATCCAATTGTTATCTGTATTAAGCTTTTCTCTAACCCTCTTGTTGTGTATAATTATTCAATTTCTCCTCTCCGATTTTACATAAGAGAGTGAGACAGAGAGAAGAAGAAGAGAAAATGAAAGAAAAGGAAATATTCAATTTGAGTGTGAGAGCTGTGTAGTTATATGTAAAACATTTGTGTTTCTTTTTTCTTCTTTTTTTTCAAGTCGTTATATACATTTAGTATATAGTTGTTATATATAATTGTTTTTAGTATTGCTACCGCGCTTACTTAATTTTATGTGATTATATAGGAGGGAAAGTGGGTCAATTGCACGTGTCGTAGATGTTTTTATTCAATTCCTACACATACATATGTGTACAGATATTTCGTATTACAATTTTTCCGATATTGCTTAACATGGAATTTTCATGTGATTTAGGAAAATAGGGAGAACTTTTTTTGGTTTTCTTTATTTTTTTTTTTAATTTTTCCTTTAAAGCGTAATCGTTATTACAGAATACCCGCAGTCATTTGGTCTTGTTATTCATATGTTTACGTACAAATGTTTATGAATAAATTTAATCAATATAATTGATACTACACAACTATAAGTTAACAATGAAGTTATTATAAGCAGCTAATAGAAATGCTTTTAACGCTCGCTTGATGACGTACGTTTGTACATAGTTATTGAAGCTGGGAATCATTAAGAATATATCAAGGGTAAGCAATTTCTTTGCACTCTCTTGAAATCAATCAAAGTCTAATTAATAAATTGATGAATCTTAACTTAACATATACCGATATACATATTTATATATTATACATATGATGTACATGCTATACATATATAGGACCAGAAGTGCGGTTTTGTTTTAATTGCAAGTTTTCGATTCAATTATAATGCTTAGGGTAGGGCTACGTGTGGAATAGCGCATCGGGGAAATGGCCTCCGCGGCTTTGCTGGCACATACGCATTCCCTTATCGAAATTTTCTATAACCATTTTGTATAAGTGTGGCTGAGTTTTGTTGATTCAGTGTCGAATCTCCTTCTTCAAAAGATGTAAGTAATCCTATAGAAGGAAACCCATTAAATCACATAATTTAGGCGGTCAATTCTGATCACCGAAAAGAAACAGCACACGATCAAGGAATTTCTCATGTACTAATTTAATTGTTTCACGGGATGTCATCGTCAATCTCATCGAATTTAGGCAGAAATAACTTGGTTATCGAGCAACAGTAATAGTTGTTGCTTGAATAGCCCCACTTTCGAAGAAGAATGATCTAATGATAGCTTCCAACGATGTTCCAAAATCCGCACGATGTGGATGCATTTATTTTTCGACGATCACATGTGGGCTTTTTGAACCTCAACTCCGGCAATTATATCTATATATGTGTGTTAATGAAAACACGTGCAAATTTTCAGCAATTCATTAAAAATGAATTTCATCCTTTTGTTGGTTGATTTTCTGGCGGAAATCCTTTTTTCAAACATTAGATTCTTATTGCGCATTTCTTCTTGTTATGTTTTAATGTTCGGAACGGACCTTTCTCAAACTATGATTATTTCGTATTCTTCTTGTTCATGTTCATCATATAACAATTAACGAAGCCATCAAGGTGACCGTAGCTTTTGTGAAATTTTGCGAGATATGTTGTCAAACTACTTCTTCTTCTTCTTTTGGTTGGCAACACTCTTTTCCGCACAAATTGAAACATTGCGTCAATTTTCGGACATCCTTTATGCTACCTATATGTATATACTATATATATTGTATACGTATCTCACATACATATAATGTTGTTTAAGAATTTGTACTAATCGACGGTTTTTGGTTTAGTTTCCTTTGTCAAGCAACATGTATATCTTGCCTCTCAGTTTTGTTTATGCTTCATAGACTCACAAATTTCCGAAGATTACGGGCAGGATAAAATTTATTCATTTTCGAAGATGACGAAGTAACAAACATAGGAGGAATAAGTAAAGTATTCTACCGATCATTCGTGAATCAATCTTCCAATATCTCAAGTCGCCCTGAACTACTTACCACCGTAAACAGTTTTTGCGGATGCGTAAGGAATGTACTCTTGAGTTTTCTTTACATACTTTAGATTCACTTAAGGGATAATAACTTCGTCCGATACTTTTTTTTATTGGATTTTAATACTAAAGAGCGTTTGGTCCAAATAGATAATTAAAGAGAAGCTTAGATTTTTAAGAAGCTTTTTTTGAATGCAGTAATGAGGCCGTTGTCTAGGTACTTACGTCTTGGACGTAAAAACAGAAAAAGGAAATTTGCGATAAAAGAATTTAAGTCCTTTCATAGAAGCCTTCAAAGTTTTTTTTTGTATTCTCTAGATCGACTTAAATGGGTTACGAATTAGTTTAGTAAACCTTACTATACGCAGTATGAATTCTATGAATCGTTGTATGTGTTTCATAAAGAAGAAAGTATATCGTTGAGTATTGTGTTTTTTCTTAATTGATCAAGACAGAAGTTATTTAAGAATTTAAGTTATAATAAATTATTTGATTATGAAAAAGTATTTTTGAGAATTAATTCTTTCGGGCAAACTATAAGTCAACGACGAACTGTGGATATTATTTGGCTTTGGGTGCAAAAATCCTTTACTTTCGAACACGTATTCGTAATTTCAACAATGTTGAGTTTCTTTTAACAGACGGCATGTGAAAAAGGAAATTTTGGGAAATTAATGGCTCAATATTTCTTAGATGTCCCAATGTACATGACATCATATGTAAACTTGTTCACTAATCTAGGCCATTTAGTAAGAAATGCACGGTATATATATATATATATATATATATATACATATAAATATGTATGTGTTTATAGACATAGATCATTTCTGAAAACTTTGAAATCCTCTACGAAACTTGAAGAAAAAAAAAAAAAAATTAACGAAGATTTTAATTTGTGCGTGTTTATATAAACATACCTACATATACTTGTGTGTAAGTGCGTGTAAGTTTTGCAAATGTAGGTAGGTAGGACTTTTCATTTTAATGTCCTAAGGGTGAAAATTAACAACAGAAACGTATAACAATGTATCATAAGCACCAACGAAAAGTGTCATTAACTAAAGCAAGGAAAAAGTAGTATTAACATATATATAAACATAAAAGTTTATTGTGTTTGTGTCCGCGCCTGTGTGTGCTTATCTAGTACGTGTGTTTGCATGTGAATGCTGCTGATACTAAAGCGCATGTGGGAGAAAATGTATAGGAAACGAAAAATGATAAAACGTGTGCAAATATTCGCGCATGTGTGTGTGTGTGTGTGTGTGTGTGTGTGTGTGTGTGTGTGTATGCATAAAAAACATTAATAAAGTGGGCCAATCGATAAAATAACGACAGTTGAGTAAAGAAGAAAAATAAAACGCATACCTCTACATACATCGATTCACATACTTATACATACTAGGCATGTCATTTTGCTTGGGTACTGTTACTGGCGTAAAGGGCTCACGTAACGTGATTTGTGTGTGTGAGGAGAAAGAGCACAATGTTAGGCATATTTTCGATATAATCAGAAGCTTCAAGGAAACTACAAAAATGTTTGCATTATATAAAAGCTGAAGGAAATATAAGTTTACACACGCACAGACGCACACAGCCACACACACGTGCGTATCGAACCACGTGTATATATACGTAGATATATATGCATTCGACAGAATGCCAGTATAGCCCTTTATATATAGGCCCTTTATATATAGGCCTACATAAATATTTATACATACTATACGTTTACACATATATATCATAGAGGGAACGACGTCACTATTATTATGGTAAACGCGGCCAAAGTAAGTGATAGGTTCATAGATGGGGTGGTTAGTAGTAGAGGGTCGAGATGGTTCACTCGTCTGATTTCGTAGATCCTTGCCAACAAGATCTATAAGTACGACGTAACTTTAAGGTTCTTTACATCTTGCGATAATATTATATTTTATTACTCTCGCACGTAAATGTAAACTTTGATTTTGTTAGAAAGCTTTTTGCAAAAGCAGAGTATCTAGTGGAGAAAAGTGCTTATAAACTTTTTCCTGCATATTGTTGTGCTCATGTAAGCGCGAATGCCTTGTTATGCAATCTCGTAAAATTTTGCTGTTTTTTTTCTCCTTCTTTTTTGCATTTTCGTACGTTTAAAAGTGTATGTATGCTTAATAACTAATGCGTATCCTTTATATTGCTTTTAGTTTTGAAAATTTTAGTGGCAATGAAGCTTTTACAACTTGAGTATTGTGACGTTGTGTTCATCATTAATACGTAATCATCCTTTGAGTGCGGGGTGAGAGAGCAGAGACTACACTTGTCACAAATTTTATATTTGCTTTTATAGGTTAGGGTTAGTGTTTTTTTTTTTTTTTTGACTCTATATATGACATCAAAGTTTGTTTTGTTTTTCGCATTTTTATTTTAAATTTTACATAATCGGTTATGGAAACTTACTGCAGATTTAAATTTGGATCATGTGTATATACACTTTATATATACTTACTATATATTAGAATAGTTTATCAACGTGTTTTCGATTAAGTTTTGACGACTTTCTCTGATTCTTCTATATTTTATGTTTTCCCATTTTCGTTGTCGTTACAAGGGCGAACTCATAAAACGGGGGAGAAACCGAATAAACACCTTATTCATAACAAAAAGAACAAAATTAATTTGCTATGCCGACGGAAAAGTGTTTTCGCACACTTTTGGGCTTTATTTATATAGCCCATGATCGATTTAAAATTCTCTCTAAACTAAAAATTCTAGATTTTTGATTGATTTGCGAAACAAAGATTAGTCTTCTAATAGACAGATAGGCGGGCAGGTTACAAACAGCCAGACAGAGATCGATTGGGTTATTCATCTTGATAATATATACACACACATACATTTACATTTCCTTTTTGTTACATACATTCGATAAATCTTATAACACCGTGACCAAAAAGTAAGACCTACATTCAACTTAATTTGCACGCATATATCGAATATCAGAAATATATACCCATCACCGGAGGATGTTATACCCATCACCGGAGGATGAACGAGATATTCATTTTGTCAAAACGGCCAGAAAAACGCATCAGCGACCCCACAAAGTATATATATTCGTGATCAGCACCAAATTCCAAATCTATTTAAGCATGTTGCTCTATCTGTCTGTCCTGACGTCTACGTGACGTCTCTTGTAAACATTCTCTTTGCCGCACAAATCAAATTTTGTGGAAACATTGGAAGTTCTCGCTTGCAGGTTGGCATTGTAAATCCAAATCGGCCGAAGGACACGCCCACAGCCCTCCGTGAACTGAGAAAATCTGTAACTTTCAATAGGAATAAAAAAATGGTTTTTTGCTCATTGCTCATAAACTACTGCAGATAAATGTACAAAAATTTGAACACATATTCTGTGGACGATGCTGTGGTACCTGTATAAGAATCGAAAAAAATTGACCACATCTACCCAATATGATAGTGTATCAAAATTTGGATTTTTTCCAATACGAGTATAAGACGCAGAAGCAAGCTTCAAAAACCCCATAAAGTATATGAAAGTTTTGGCCAGTCTCAAATTTGGAATGCCCCTAAACATTCGTCTGTTCGTCTGTCCATTTGTCTGTCTGCGCAACTTTGTAGTATCTGTGCGATTTTGCCTGAGACACCAATAAGTGCAAACCACAAGACTGGTCGAAATACAAATAACAAGAATAAAAATGGTCAAGAAGGGTATGTGCAGGTTTGAAACATTAAATTATTAGCTGCAAAAATATTTTAAAAATAATGTTTAAAAGGGTGATACTTCACTTGAAGTTATTAGTTTTGTTTATTTACGCAACATTAAGTACAATTGCACCGGGAACCAAACCAAAAGACAAATCAAAACAATTGAAAATAAAGCGTTCACGATTTGTGTTTGATCGATGTGGAGCCTTCAGCTAAAGAGATACTCATAAATTGTTTAACCTATTATAA